>OVBE01015178.1:0-11632 GCA_900406425.1 Iberis pinnata | reverse complement strand
TGTTGTGTAGGGAAAACCATATCATTCTCACTTCACTCCCCAAAATTCCTACTATCACTTTTCTCTAGGCCCTGTTTCTTTACCCCCTTTAGTCAAGGCTTAGCAATGCTTTATTCCTAAATTTAGTATCTGGAAGCATTTATTGGCCGCTAAGAGGGCTTTGTTTTTCAGTTTACTTGCCTCAAATAGATTTCTGATTTCCATTCTTCGTAACCTTACCGTTTCTCAACCGGAATCTTGTATCTTCTCCGATCATTCTTGTAAGTTACTAGCAATGGGAAAATGGGAAGGTCTTCTCTCCCAAACTAGTGAAAGCTTGCTTACATAATCTCTTTAAGAAGAACAACAATGGAAAATCAGGTCAACCACACCACTAAGTCCTCTCCCACTTGAGCCCCAACCTTTTCCTTATGTTCTTAGAAAATATGAAAAAAACATCATAGAAGTTTAAACTATGTAGAAGTCCATCCCACTAGAAGTGAATAACTCTGGAACTAACCAAGGACGGTAGCCAAAAACACAATCTCACCATGACTCATCGTATACCTTATGAATCAAAAGGTAAAGGGGTTCTCTTGTCGAGTCATTCACCAAGGAAATCGAGAGTAAGAGTTGAAAGCTTCGACAACTCAGAGCTGATTAAGAAACACTCTTTGACCCTCATAGGAAGAGTTACAAACCAAAAGGCGCAGAGAATCTGGTCGATGATCCCTTTCTTAGCAGAACACTCGAATACATCTGCTAGAGCGTTTGGTGCAGATCTTGGCTAAAAAAAATTTCAGTTCCAATTTTCCTCAGAGCAAGATCTCCAAAAGGTGCTAAGCAACAGTCCTTGCCACTTTGCTAAGTGGATGCTAATCCTTGAGAGATGGGAACCCACTGTAGACCCAGCTTTTCCCTCCCAAATACCTTTTTGGATAAAAGTACAAGGGATCCCTGTACATCTTTGGTCACTGGAAACCCTTAGAATCATTGGCCAAGATATTGGAACTTTCATAGAAGCAGAGATATCTTTCTCATCGGCTAGAATGAAAGTCTTCATAAACGGACTCCAACCATTAATTATGCAATCGACTATTGAATTTGAAAATGGAGATGAAGTCACTATTATCCTATTTTTTGAAAAACTAGAGAAATATTGTACAAAATGTCTCAGACTAGATCATGAAGTCAAAGACTGCCCCTAGTATCAATAACTCATCTAGGAAACCTCAGGAACCATTACCTTCTTCCTCACGGGAACCTCACATGTTGAGAAATGACCCATCTGATACCCACATAAACCCCAAAAGAAAGCGGGATACCGATTTGGCTTATAGAGAAGGGTCCAGGGAGTTTGAGAGACCATACAACGCTCACCCACATCAGAGTCATTATCCCTCTTATGTTCCTAACCGAATATCAAAATTTACAAGAGATAGAGGAGGTGACTCATATTACTCAAACTACTCACATAGGATGGAGAACATAAGTGGGCATAGCTCTCACTGCTATGTCTCAAGAGAAAAACATCGATCTGGAAGTAGGGGAAATAACCGAGCCTCTAATCTGCTCAACTGGGTCCCAAAAGAAAAATAAGATCTTGAAACTGACAATCAGGAGCATTCTACTACATATATCACACCAGATAGAATAGAAGACCTGCTCTAGAACGAATATAATCATCCACACCTCTTGTTACAGAGTTTCCCCTAAAGAAATTTGAAGAAACGATAGGAGAACTCAGAGAAGTGATGGTCCAGTACGCGAATGTTTCAGACCCAACAGAAAGTGCTGCAAGAAAAGAAAGAGTCAAAAGAGCTGAGGAGCTAGGTGAATTTTAAGAAACTGCTTTAAAACTAGTGCGCTCATCACTAGCAAAACAAATTTCTTGTGAGGAACCAATCTCTCAACCAAAGATCACAGATCGTATTTCTGCTACCTTAAGACTAGGTCCAGCTGTTACTGGGCCTCAAGCAACTGTAACTCTTACAGATCAACCTAACACCAAAAGGAATCCAGGTAGACCACCAACAAGAAAGAAACCTCAAGTAAGTCTGAATTTCTTAACGGGAACAAGTTCTAAGAAAATGAAGTACTTACAAACGCAGGGATCACCAAGAAGAAAGCTAGAATTAGGATCTCAAAAAATTACTTCAAGTGGTGTTCCTATCTCCAATCATGTGTCTCAGAACACACGAAATGTTCCTCATCAAGAGGAGAAAACTAGCCGAAGTCAACCACCAAAGGCCAAGATCATTTCAGGCATAACAAAAAGAACAATGGATTTTCAAAATCTATCCCATCCTCTTCCTTAAAGATATTGAGCTGGAACTATCAAGGGTTTGGGAATCCCTTTACAGTTCATCATCTCCAAATTCTAAATAAAAGAGACTCACCCAATGTAATTTTTCTTATGGAGACAAAAAATCACGATGTATTTGTGCTTGACATATTTAAGGAAATGGGCTTCAATGATTATTCTTTGGTTTCTGCAACCTCAATAGGAGGGGGAGGATTGGCTTTATTTTGGAAACATAACATAGAGATAGAAATCCTATCAAAATGCCCAAATTTCATAGATACCATTGTAAAAGCACAGAATAAATCCTTTTTCCTCACATTTATATATGGAGATCCAGACAAGGCTAATAGACGCACAATATGGAATAATATTCAAGCAAAAGGAATCATTCGAAATGCACAATGGCTTCTAACAGAAGATTTCAATGATTTAACAAATGCTGCAGAAAAATCAGGGGGACCAGACAGAGCAGAGGAGACCTTTATTGAAATCAGATCGTTCATGTCTCACTGTAACCTCTTCGATGTAAAACATTCAGGAAACTCACTCTCATGGAGAGGTAAACGTCACTAGCACACTGTTAGATACAGGCTGGACAGAACATTGGCTAAAGGACATTGGTTCGAAAGTTTCTCATCAAGTGTTAGTCATTACCATAGCTTCGAAGGGTCAGACTACAGACCACTTCTAACTATTTTCTCAAGCAATTTAAAGAAGAAAAAGTATTTTTTTCGTTACGACAAGAGCCTAAAATCAAATGAAGAAGTTAAAGCAATGATCAAAAATATCTGGCAACGAAACTCATCAGCTTCTGTTCAAGACTGTCTCATGAGCTGTAGAATAGCAATTATAAAATGGCATAAGGAAAATCATACCAACAACCAGTTACTGATCAAATCAAAGCAAGACGAAATAAAATCAGCAAAGACAAGTGACTCATTTGAGGAAGGGGAAATACAAAAGATTAACTGGGAGTTGAATAACGCTTACAAGGCTGAAGAAGCCTACTAGAAGCAAAGAAGTTGTCAACTATGGCTAAACTTGGGAGATAGAAATAACGAATATTTCCACGCGATAACAAGAGGTCGCAGAGCCATAAATTCAATTACAGTGATCAAATATAGCCATGGAATTCCAGTGGTGGACGAAGAAAAAATTACAGAGGTGATCCAAAACTATTTCACAGAGATCTTTAAATCCAAAAGTGAATTTAGAAAAGACATAGTGCACAAAGATATTAAACCAAGCATTACCTCAGAAGTTAACGATGCTCTCCTTTGTCCACCTACAGAGGAGGAAATTTAAAGTGTTGTATTCTCAATACACCCGGATCGGACGGTTTCCCAGCAAGTTTTTTCCACTCCAATTGGGGTTCAATAAAAAAGAGGATTGGTAATGAAATTCAAGATTTCTTCACCACTGGTCTATTACCAGAGAGAGTGAATGAAACACATGTGTGTTTGATCCTAAAGACTCAGAGCCCAAAAGTAGTGGCCGATTACCGACTAATAACGCTCTGCATTGTTTTCTACAAAATCATAGCAAAGTTACTGGCAAAGCGCCTCCAACTAATCCTGACAACTTTAGTGTCAGAGAATCAGTAAGCCTTCGTCCCCGGCAGAACCATAGTTGATAATGTGCTAATAACCCACATAACTTTACACTACCTAAAAACATCCAATGTGGCAAAACACTGTAGCATGATAGTTAAAACTGATATGAGCAAGGCTTACGACAGAGTTGAATGGGATTTGATTGAAGCAGTTTTTGATAGATTTGGTTTTCATCCCCGATGGACAAGTTGGATAATGCAATGTGTGACAATTGTGTCTTACTCCTTTATTATAAATGGATCAGCAAAAGGACGAGTTATTCCGCAACGAGGCATCCGTCAAGGAGACCCGCTCTCACCATACATATTTATCCTTTGTAGTGAGGTTCTTTCTGGATTGTGTAAAGAAGCTCAATTCCAAGGATCGCTCCCGGGAATTAGAGTGGCTCGTAAAAGCCCCTCAATAAACCATCTCTTTTTCGCTGACGATACAATGTTCTTCTGTAAAAGCAATAGTAAATCATGCCGAAAGCTTAAGGAAATACTCCACCTTTACGAACTTGCATTGGGTTAGCAGATAAATACACAAAAATCTGCAATAACGTTCTCAGCAAAGACCTTGTTGGAAACTAGAGCTAGAGTCAAAGCCGATCTAGCTATTCACAAGGAAGGAGGCCTTGTTAAGTATTTAGGATTACCGGAAAATTTTGGACGAAAAAGAAGGATTTGTTTACAATGATAGTAGATAGAATCTGAAAAAGGGCAATAGCTTGGTCATCTAAACAATTATCAGGAGCAGGAAAGCTTATCTTACTACAAGCAGTCTTGGCCGCAATCCCGACATACACTCTCTCTTGCTTCAAAATCCCGGGAAGCCTTACCAAACGAATCCAATCTGCACTCACAAGGTTTTGGTGGGATGCTATACCAGAGAAGAAAAAGATGGCTTGGGTCTCTTAGAATCGAATGGCAAAAAGCAAAAGGGATGGTGGCTTACGATTTAGAGAAATCCAAAAATTCAATGATGCACTTTTAGCTAAAACAATCCAGCGTATACTTCAAAATCCTTCTTGTTTACTAGCTAGGACTCTGCTAAGAAAATATTGTCATACTAGCAGCTTTTTAGAAAGCTCAACACCTATGGCTTGCTCGCATGAATGGCGTGGAATC
Source organism: Iberis pinnata (assembly GCA_900406425.1). Classification (NCBI taxonomy): domain Eukaryota; kingdom Viridiplantae; phylum Streptophyta; class Magnoliopsida; order Brassicales; family Brassicaceae; genus Iberis; species Iberis pinnata. The sequence continues at coordinate 6,626 of OVBE01015178.1, read as the reverse complement.
CAAATTGGAAAAGAACTCCTTAAAAAGAATCTAGGGTGGACTGTTGGGGATGGTAAATCAATTAATATTTGGCAGGACGATTGGCTAGATCCATCGAAGCCATTACGACCTTATGGGCCAGTACCTTCAGACCATCGAGAGACGTTGGTGAGTTATCTTCTTTCGATAGACAGAACCTGGGATATTCAAAGAATCAGAGAGACCATTCCAGAACAAGAACACAGAGTACTCAAAATTAAGCCAAGTATATGTGAAGGCCAAGACAAGCGAGTGTGGTTGGGCACTAGGAATGGAAGCTACTCATCAAAGTCAGGGTACCTTGCAGCATTGGAATTTGAGATTGATGTTAGCCTTCCTTTACCGACAACCACAATCTTGAATTGGATGAAAGAGGTATGGCACATAAATTACTCTCTAAAACTAAAGCTCTTTCTCTGGAAAATATTACAGTTTTCTTTACCAATTGGAGATATTCTTGTTTTGAGGAAAATTATCCCACAATCGAAATGCATTCGATGTGGAGAACTAGAATCTACCCTCCATTTATTTATGGTCTGCATATTTGCCTAAAGTGTTTGGAAACTGATCCCATCAAAGCACTGAGTGGAAACATGGCAATTTCTCGCTTTTACAGAGGGCCTGAAACAACTTCAAAAGATTGTAAGTCTCCCACCAACAGGTCTAAGAGAAGGAGATATATTTCTATGGGTGTGCTGGTGCATATAGACGGCACGAAACAAACATATATTTGAAAATAAAGAGTCCACAACTATTCAACTGGATTTAGATGCAATAAGATTAGCCAGGGAATGGCAAGAGTCATGTGATGCAGCAAAACTCAGTAGATCAATTTCTAAACCAACCAGATCCCCATCCGCATCCATTGAACAAAACACATTATGTTATTTAGACGCAACATGGGATGCAAGAACGCAAAAAGCTAGACTAGGCTGGGTCTTTCTCTCAGCTGCATCAGAGGTATTATGTTCTGGATACAAACCAAAAGATTTAGTTTCATTGGCGCTTATGGCCGAAGGATTAGCAACAAGAGAAGCTTTGCAAAAAGCTTTAATGTTGGGTTTCAACAAAATCTCTTTCAGGACAAATTCTCAGGTTCTAGTCAATATGATCTTATCAACTACAAATAGAGTGGACATGTATGATATCATCCAAGACATTAACCACTTAGTAACATGTCTTAAAATATCCTCATTTTTGTATGTCCATCGCGACACAAACGTTTTAGCCGATTCTTTGGAAAAAAGAGCACTCCGTAGCTCTGTTAAGGAGACAAACTAGTCTTACGTAATCCATTATCTATTGAACAAGAAAAAATTCACAAAAAGTTATGAGTACATTTTTGTATTAGTGATCATTAATAAAAAGAGTAATTCTACAAAATAAAAAATAAAAAGTAAAAAAAATTTAGTTTTGGTAAAGTGATTGTGTTGAATTGATGTGTTATTCTTCTCGATAGAAGAAGTCAAAATGTATACAAGTCTGCGATATCATAGAGATATCTATGTTTTCTTATATGACTCCTAAATATATTACACAATATACACAATATCTTCTAGACTCTTCTCAATATTCCCCCTCAAGTTAGAGCATGTTAATTGCATATGTCCAACTTGGATATCAAATACTGAAAGGTTGAACTCTCCAAAAGTCTTAGTCATCAAATCAGCTACTTTTCTGTAGTCTTTACATGCAGCGTGACAATGAGTCGAGCTTGAACTGCATCTCTCACACTATGATAATCAGCTTCTATATGCTTCGTTCGCTCGTGAAAAACCGGATTTTCCGTTATATGTATAGTTGACTTGCTATCACAAAATATTTGCATATGTTCTTCTTGTTTCACTCCAAGATCTTCAAGCAACCCTCTCAACCATTTAAGTTCACGTAAGGCTGCTGCCATAGCTCTGTATTCAGCTTCAGCCGATGAATAAGACACAGTATCTTGCTTCTTTGTTTTCCAAGTAACAGCAAAATTTCCCAAGAACACAACATAATCTGATATAGATCTTCTAGTCCTTGGACAAAAAGCCCAATCAGAATCACAAAATACTCGAACCTTCAAATCACACTTAGCTAAAAGCATTATTCCTTGTCCATGACATCCTTTCAAGCAGATCCGTGCCTTATTGAACTAATTTTGGGCAATGGCCCAAGGCCATAATCTTATTTTTTTACAATAAAATTTACATAATTAAAAGAATTCTTTTAGGCCACCAAAATCTAAACTAAATCTAAATATTTACTTGATTATAGTTCAAATTTAAAGTAGTTCAAAATTAATATTTTCAAAACTAAGAAAATAACTACAAATTTGATAAGAAAAAAAGAAACATATCTAAACTATAATCTAATTATTCGTGATTTTTCTATCACTTAAAAGTTATTTTCATATATATTTATTTTACTTTTCCTAACCCAAAAAGGTTATGTTCAATTATTTTATATTAATGTAAAACCACAAACGTTAAAGCATTGAAACAGAGAAAAATATAATTCTATAGAGAGAGAATTTGTACTAAAACACGATTATGTGAGTTTGGTTAATAATTTTTAGGTATAAAAAGCAGAAAATTATGCTTTAGAATTTTTGGTTTTTAGGTATTACTATCAATAATTTGTATGCTTTGAAACAACATTATTATTAGTTTTTTAAAAATAAGAAAGGCCATATTTTATTAATTGGCCCAAAGCTTCTACAAAGCTAAGCACGACACTGCTTTCACGTAACGCATCACCCTCACTGCTGCATATCAATGAGTCTTTCTGGGATCATGCAAGACCTGTGACAAAACGTGAACCGTGTAACACAGTTCTGGACGTGTGATAGTCAGATACACAAGTCGTCCAACAACTCTTCGAAACCTTGCTGGATCTTTATAGGCTGGACTATTGTCTGAAAGCAATTTATGGTTCCGTTCAATTGGGGTAGACACTGGTTTGCATCCAAGTAATCCTCCTTCTGAAATTATATCAAGTGCATATTTTCTTTGTGTAAGATACATGCCTTGTTTCCCTGTTGCAATTTCAATGCCAAGAAAATACTTGAGTTGACCCAAATCTTTCATCTTGAAACACTTACTCAAGTATATTTTGAACTTTGTAAGCATACATAGATCATTTCCAGCCACTACCAAATCATCCACATAGACTTATACCCGAAGATTCTTGTCTCCATGTATGTATGTGGAAAAAGAGTAGTCCGAATAGGATTGTACATATCTAAGCTTCTACAACGCACTCGTTAGTTTAGCAAACCAACATCTTGGTGCCTTCTTTAAACCATAAAGAGATTTCTTCAAACGACATACCTTGTTTGGATCATCGGACTTGAAACTCGCCAGAAGCTTCATATACACTTCTTCTTCTAAGTCACCATGTAGAAAAGCATTGTTCACATCCATTTGATGACATTCCCAATCCTTTGCTACAGCCACTTGCAGCAAAATCCGAATAGTCGACATCTTAGCCACTGACGCAAATGTCTAATCATAATCATCCCCTTCCACTTGATGATTTCCAAGACAAACAAGTCTTGCTTTGTATCTTTCAATTGTCCCATCGGCATTGTACTTGATTTTGAAGATCCACTTGCTTCTTAAAGCTTTCTTTCCTTTTGGCAGGTTCTCCAAAATGCAAGTCTTATTCAATTTGAATGCATCTACTTCACTTTTCAATGCTTTTCACCATCTCTTATCAAGAACAACCTCCTTATAACTTCTTGGTTATTTTCCCGCAGATACAGCAGCAATAAATACTTTAGTCTCTGTGAAAACCCACAATCAGATACATAACGAAAAATAGGATGAGACGTCGTACCTTGGACCGTTTTAGAGGGCAATGAGGGTGTGTCAAATTGACTATGAGTGTTGTACGTGATATAATCTTTGAGTGATGTGTTCTTTGTCCTCTTCCAAGTGGTTCTTCTATTATTGGTTCAGATTCGACAGCCGAATCCACCAGCTCAACTTCTGCATCACTGTGTGACACATCTTCAACATTGTGTGACACATCTACAACACCCCCTCTTCATTGAGACAACACTGAATCACACTCCATAGAAATATATCCTGGGGTCAAAACTTGAGTATTATCCGATTGTTGTGGTAGAACCTCATCCTCTTCATATACAACAACATTTTCCTCAAAAATCCCCAATTTTCCGGATCAACTTTGTTTACTCCAGGCAAAACTGTTTCCTCGAAATAGGGAAATTTTTCTTCAAAAAAAGTGACATCGTGAGATATGAAGAACTCATGTGTGTCCAAATCAAATAACGTCCATCCTTTCTTTGCATAGGGATACCCCAAGAAAACACATTTCCTGCTTCGACTTGCAAATTTATCTCCATCGCGTTTCTGATTATGCGCATAAGCAAGACACCCGAAAATCTATATCTCATTGTACATAGGAGACTTTCCAAAGATAATTTCATAAGGACTCTTTCCCTTGTGTAACTCACATGGTGTCATGTTGATCAAATTTGCAGCACTCAGTACACATTCACCCCAAAATCTTATTGGTAGATGTGCTTGAAACATCAAAGCTCGTGCCACATTCAATATATGATGATGTTTCCTTTCTACTCTTCCATTTTGCTGAGGAGTCCTTACACAGAAAGTCTGATGAACAGTTCTTGTATCCTGAAAGTAACTGCTCATCTTCATAAATTCACTTCCATTATCACTACGCACAACTTTCACATGCTTGTCAAATTGTCTCAATATGAGAGCAAATAATTCCACCATAGTTTTATCCACATGCTTCTTATCAACAAGAAGAAAAACTCATACAGCTCTTGAAAAATCATCGACTAGAGTAAGAAAGTAAAAAGCTCCATACGAACTATGTGTTCGATATGGTGCCCAAAAATCACAATGAATCATCTCAAAACACTCCTTTGTTTTATCATTACTCAATAGAAACTCACTACGACATTTTTTGGCTCTAAAAAAAATATCACAACAAGATATACCTGCACTCTTCAGGTCGACCACCGGAAATCTCCTTATCACTTTCTCAGAGGCGCGATGCCATATCTCCAAAGATTCTAAACGCCCCAACTTTTTGACATGTCGAAATCTCTCAATACCTTGTAAAAAAGACAATCCTTCTTTTTGTTTTCCTACTCCAATTGGAATATGCAAATTAAGAACTTGCAACACACAATATGTCTTAGCGAACATTGCTACACAATTCTTATCATCGATGACCTGAGACACTGAGATAAGATTGCATTTCAATTTTTTCACAAAGAGAACATCTTTCAGTGTTAATGATTCTGTCAACGCTATACTTCCTTTTCGATCACAAACAATTTTGGTTCCATTAGGTAACCCAACCATACTTGGTGTTACTCGATATATGTCGAATATATGATTCAATGTCCCTGTCATATGATCTGATGCTCTACTATAAATAATCCAATCATCTGTAATCTTACCAACTGGTTTTACAGAGTATGATGCTGATCCAACTGATCACACAATCCTTTCCCACTAATCTTTCGTCAATCATCTCATCACTTTTGACTTGTGTGATACACCTGTGTTACACACATGAGTTACAGAATTTCCAGAAACGACGTCAACTTGAGAAACGCCCTCATAACACAGATTTTTGTCGATTCATCGAGAAAACCCTCGTTCCTTATGTTTTCTCCATATTTTTGCAGTTACCAATCAGGATAGCCTTGTACTTTATAACAAGATTGAATATCATGCCCATACTTTGAGCAACAAGAACACACAACACCTCGATTTCTATATCTCATTGATGATTTTAAGGTTTTTTTTCTGAACAAAATTTTCCAAGCCTTTTTCGGCTCTAATACCATGTAAAGTGATTGTGTTGAATTGATGTGTTATCCATCTCAATAGAGGATGTCAAAATATATACAAGTCTTCGATATCATAGAGATATCTATGTTGCTTTATATGACTCATAAGTATATCACACAATATACACAATATCTTCTAAACTCTTGTCAATAGTTTTTTATATTCTGCAGCTTATAAAACGTTCCTTCACCAACGATGAACTGGCCCAGTTGGTTTAAGCGCATTCGTTGGTGATGTTGTGTTCCTGAGTTCGATTCACGGTGGAAGAGGTTTGTTCTCCCAATGAGAATTATATAACATAGTTTGGGCTTCGCCTGAGGAAGATATATAGATTTCAGCCCAAAACTTATGGTCATAAAATAATAAAAAATCAAATGTGCCTTCCTAGCGAAATTGAAAAAGATCTATATTTGTTTGTTTTACTTTTACGTTTTTGTAAAGAGTTTAGAAACTTTTCTTTATGTTGTTAGAATATTGCTTTAAGTTACCCTTAATGCAAAAACGATAACGTGATTCGTGAGTCCCTTATAACTTNTTCCTATATTCTAGGATATATTGTTATGTACAAACTCTATATATACTTTGTAATCTCTCTATGATCAATTCAAGCTTTTACCTATTATATCATGGTATCAGAGCAATTAACCTAATCCTAACCCTAAAATCACCGATTTTTTTTTTCTAAACCCTAAAAAAAAAAAAACCAAAAACTTTTTCTTCTTTTTCTCTTCTACATATCGATCCTTTACAGGCTTTGTCGCCATGTCT
>OVBE01015177.1:0-11632 GCA_900406425.1 Iberis pinnata | reverse complement strand
ACAGCACTGGAAAGTTCTAAAGAAATTCAAGCAGCAATGCAAGTCTCTCTGAGGAATGCTTTGAAAATAACTGCAAATAAACCGATTGAGGGACCACTTGATGATTTGACGATAATGAAGGTTGGGTCTTTTTGTATATTTCTCACCTCGTTGAATGATGTAAAGCATATAGAGACATCTTACAGGAAACTCTGCGTGTCATTAAAGAATATGCATAAATCATATCGCCCATCTTTATTCTATTTTCTGTCGAAGCTAGTTTTATTGTGCCGCTTGCTTCTTACAGGAAACTCTGCGTGTCAAAGATGAAGAATTGCAGAATTTGGCGCGAGAACTTCGTTCTCGTGACTCGATGATAAAGGAGATAGCAGATAAGCTATCTGAGACGGCTGAAGCAGCTGTAGCTGCAGCATCTGCAGCTCATACAATGGATGAACAAAGGAAAATCGTTTGTGTGGAATTTGAACGCTTATCTAAAGACACAGAGAGACAACAAGAAGCCGCTATATCGACGGTAATGAGGCCATATCATATGTAGATATACATATGCATAATTTTGTATTTTACCGATCGATCGTTGTATCCCCTATGTAGCTGAAGGAATTGGAAGAGAAGACAACTACTCTGAGTAGGGAAAAAGATCAATTGGTCAAGGAAAGAGACTCTGCGCTTCAAGAGGCACACATGTGGCGATCTGAGTTAGCAAAAGCTAGAGAGCGTGTAGTCATACTTGAAGGAGCTGTTGTAAGAGCCGAAGAGAGAGCGAGAGTTGCAGAAGCTAATGGTGATGCAAAAGCCAAAGAAGCTTCTCAAAGAGAAGCAAATGCTTGGACAGAGAAACAAGAGCTTTTAGCATATGTGAACATGTTACAATCTCAACTTCAAAGGTTAGCTTATCTCTCAATCTCTCTCTCAAGGAAACTCAATATTTTACACAAAAACGTTTAAACATTGATTAAAAACAGGCAGCAATTAGAGACAAAGCAAGTGTTTGAAGAGAAAACTGAATCTACTAACAACGAATCATCTCTTCCAATGACGAAAGAAGCCGATAAAGACGTAGATAAAGCATGTTTAAGCATTTCCGAAACAGCTTCGATTCCGGGAGAGAATGTAGTCCATATGAGTGAAGATCAGGTCGTAAACACTCGGTCTCCGGTTGGAGAAAACGAATGGAATGATATTCAAGCAACAGAGGCAAGAGTTTCTGATGTTAGAGAAATATCTGCAGAGACTGAAGGGAACAGAAGTAATAGTTTGGATATTACGGTAGTAACTCCTGAATCTAATGTTCCGCGCAATGATTTGCCATAAGAATCGTTTCATCATTCAGGTTTGATCATATTTGGAAGATCTTCGTACATTTTTATATACTTTTTAAATGTTTTTTATGCGTAATGTTTGAAGAGTTGATTGTTCTAACAACAAAAATAATTTGCTTATTGTTTTCTTGTATCTTGAGAGTTGTCTTATGTATTAGCAATGAATTTGTCTGAATTAGGGAAGAATTCGTTTTCTCACTTTATTGCAATATGAAGAAAAATAAAGAGATTTGTCTAAATATAAATAAAAGAAAATTGCTGATAGAGTATTCTTTAGATCTAAATTTATGAATGGTGAATAATTATTATGAATATTGATTATGTGAATATGAATTATTCGCAAATGGTTTAGTGGTTGTTAATTGTCTTTATTGTCTTTACACCGAATCACTTTTGAACTATTGGACTGATCTATTATGATTAGAGGTGTCAAACGGGTCTGCCTGCGTCTATTTGACCCGTCCCGCAATGGATTTAAATATTTTTGATCCATGACGGGTTGACCCGTAAAATCCATGGACAATTAATAGTATGTTCAAACCCGCACCTGCGGATTTTGCAGTTTAGCAGGTCGGCCCGCCGACCCTTTATTTATACTTAGATTATATAAAAATTAAAATATAAAATATATAAACTTTAAATTTTTTAACTTAGTGAAAATAATATAAATATATAATTTTATAAGTATTTTAATTTTATACACTAAATTTTATGTTATATTACATATTTTATAAATTATAATTTATTAAATACATAAATTTATTTATAATTTAATTACTTTTTTATTTAAATTAGTAGTCTGCAGACCGACCTGCCAACCCGTTAAATCTGCGGTCCGTGATGGGTCAACCCACAAGGCTCCTCTTTAAATGGATATATAACCTTTTGTCCAAACCTGTCTCATGGCCATCCGGGTTGGGCCAAACCCGCGGGTTTTATCCCTTGACAACTCTAATTATGATCCAGATATCAAAAGTTATAAAAGTAAATACATACTTTTAAATTTAAAAAAAAACAAAAATAATCAATACATATACTAGTTGCGGATTTAATACAACCAATTCATGCTTTATAGGTTTGGCTTTTAATCTGTAATTAAGTGGTTTATACTAGTGTTGTCTCTATCTATATGATCTGTTTTAACTTATAAAAGGCACCAATAATTCAAGAAACAAGAGGTAACAAAAGAGGCAGAGCTCTATTTTTATTAAAACAAACAACATCATGGTACACAAAAGGCTCACATACAAACCCTCAAAATCAACATCACAACAAACAAACAAAACACATGCCATATCTTTTACCTTCTCTTAAACAGGCAATGCAAACTTCTCAGAAACCTCTTTCCAAGCAGCACGAGTACTAATCTTATCCCACCAAGCACTAACATGTTTCCTATCTTTGATCATATAAGCCTTTCCAATAGCACCAACAAGATACTCAGTGAAAGGTAAGTGAGCTAAATCAGCTAGACTCACAAAATCACCAGCCAAATACTCATTCTTTGAAAGTTGTGCTTCATATACATCAAGGATTTCTCCAAGCTTCTCTTCACTTTCTTTTATAACTTTCTCATCAGCTGGGAAACCCATAAGTGGTGCAAAGACAATGTTTAGTGTTAAAGCTAATAGTGGTGGGTGGTAGCTTGTTGCTTCTACATCTAACCATTGTTCTACTTGTCCTCTTTCTTCAATTGTTTTTCCTAATAGATCTGGTCCTTGTGATCTGTATTTCTCTGCTATGTACCTCATGATTGCACGCGATTCTGCAAAATCGATTTTAACATTCAATCAACAACACATGTACACTATAGATTTAACTCTTTCCTGATGATCAAATTGAAATCTATAACTTCAAGTTATGTGTTAGTAAAGTATCCTCAAATTCAAGTGATGATTCATGAACTAGTCTCCTAACATTCAATAACAAAATATAATCTTGATTTGTTCATCAAACAACATATCAGATTCATCATTCATGATCACACTAGACTCTGTAATATCCAAACAATCCAAAAACTAATCATTCATGAACTAAGCTGTACTATAGATTTAACTCTTTCCTTATGATCAAACTGAAATCTAAAACTTCAAGTTATGTGTTAGTAAAGTATCCTCAAATTCAAGTAATCCAAAAAAGTGATGATTCATGAACTAGTCTCCTAACATTTAATAACAAAATACAATCTCAATTTGGTTATCAAACAAATCTCAGATCCATCATTCATGATCCCACTGGACACTGCAATATTCAAGCAAACCATAAACTAATCATTCATGAACTAAGCTGTACTATACACTATTGGATCTAAAATTCTACTTCGAAACAAAATAATTTCGAATCATGATACATAGCTCATTTTACTATTGTATATGTAACATTCTCTATACATTTAACTCTTTCCTGATGATCAAATTGAAATCTATGTGTTAGTAAAATATCACCAAATTCAAGTGATGATTCATGAACTAGTCTCCTAACATTCAATAACAAAATATCAGATTCATCATTCATGATCCCACTGGACTTTGTAATATTCAAACAATTCAAAAGCTAATCATTCATGAACTAAGCTGTACTATATACTATTGGATCTAAAAATTTTACTACGAAACAAAATGATTTCGAATCATGATTCATAGCTCATTTTACTATTGAATATATAACATTCTCTATACATTTAACTCTTTCCTGATGATCAAATTCAAATCTAAAACTTCAAATTATGTGTTAGTAAAATATCACCAAATTCAAGTGATGATTCATGAACTAGTCTCCTAACATTCAATAACAAAATATCAGATTCATCATTCATGATCCCACTGGACTCTGTAATATTAAAACAATTCAAAAGCTAATCATTCATGAACTTATCTGTACTATACACTATTGGATCTAAAATTCTACTTCGAAACAAAATGATTTCGAATCATGATTCATAGCTCATTTTACTATTTGCATATATAACATTCTCTATACATTTAACTCTTTCCTGATGATCAAATTGAAATCTATGTGTTAGTAAAATATCACCAAATTCAAGTGATGATTCATGAACTAGTCTCCTAACATTCAATAACAAAATATCAGATTCATCATTCCTGATCCCACTGGACTCTGTAATATTAAAACAATTCAAAAGCTAATCATTCATGAACTAAGCTGTACTATATACACTATTGGATTGGATCTACAAAATTTTACTTCGAAAACAAATGAATCATAGCTCATTTCACAATCTGATCATCACTCGAGTAGTAGGTAAAAGGATTTTTGATGATCACAGGAAAATCAAAAAGATCTGGAGAAAGAAACTGTACCGAAGATTTTGTAGTCTCCGTCAACGAGCACAGGGATTTTACCGAAAGGCTGCATAGATCAGTAAATATCAAAAATCAGAGAAACTCAAAAAGAAAAAGGAATCAGAGAATGAAACGAACCTGGATCGCAATATATTCAGGCTGTCTCTGTTCTCCTTTCATAAGATCGACATTGACAGACTCGAACTCTACTCCCTTCTCTACTAACGTCACAACAGCTCTCTTGGAAGAAGCGAATAAAGGCGCATAGATCGTCAACACCATTTCTTCTTCTTCTTCTTCTTCTTCTTCTTCTTCTTCTTCTTCTTCTGTATCAGTGATGATCTTACTATCTCAAGACGCGATCTTATATAGAGTGAGAGGGAATCAGTTAGACTTTAGTGCGTTTTGCGTTTTTATAATAAAACGCAGCCCCACTTGTTTGGTATAGGTGGCGTTTCGACACGCCGTTTTTGACTTTTTTTCTAAGAAAATTTGAACGTCTTATCAATTTTTTGACTTTTTTTTTTGTAATATTTATTTCACTGGAATTGTGACTAATGTTAATCTTCAAAATGGTAGAATAATTTAGTTACTGAATTCTTTTTAATGGATTTAAAAGTTGACAAATATTTTATAATTTATCAGTTTGGTACTTGAAAAAAATTGATTCTATGAATGAAACCAATATGGTAATTTCTTTTCAACTAAATATATTTTCTATTAATTATGAAAAAATACTATTTAAGTTTACAAACCAATATGATAAAAAAAAATACAGATATAGAAAATAATACATTCGCCAATAAAAAATAATAATAATACATTCGCATAAGCACAGGGATTGTGGTATTTTTAGAAAAAAATTGTGGTATTTTTTCTATTTTTCTTTTTCTTTTATGGTATTTTTGAACAAAAAAAATTGTGGTATTTTTGGAATTTTTGGAATTTTTGGGAGTGTGTGTATTTTTGGAATAATTCTATTTTTGTGTTATTTTTGAAAATCCCATATATATATATATGTATGTCTATTTTTAAAAAAACTTATGACCCAAAAAATAGATAAAATCTTGGTTTTAATTTTTTAAAATATTGTTTCAAACTTTCAAAATTTCAGAATTGATCAGGTTTATAGTTATAAAGATGGATAGTTATTCTCATGTGAACCACAATTATACAAAATATTTATACGAGAGTTAATAACTTATTAATTTTGTATGCAATTAACCTTGTTTTGAATAATATTTATATTATTGTAGACTTGGGGTCAGTGTTCAGCACAGAAAAAGAGAGAGCTAAAGTTGACAGGTTAAAATTTGGTTGGTGGAAGGAAAGTATATGCATAAAACATGTTAGAATGAGCCCATTATTAATTTGTTAATTATATTCTGGCAGACAACATTACTTTATCAACATAATTATTAGATGCCTTAATACATTAACCTTCTTCATAATAGAGTTTCTTTAATACCTCATAATATATTGTTCACTGGACCCAAAAGACTTATTATACAAAAATATTAATAATAGTGAAAATATATCATAATGATCCAATAATATATCGATATAACTAATTTGATATTTATTTGATGGCATGACTGGACTAACCCAATATTTTGTGTAAAAAATTTAAAATACTTGAGTTTATGAAACAATTATAATTTTGCCATTTTGAATTACTTTTACACCGGAAAATAATTAAACTCATACAAATAAAAAATTTTCATTACATTACCTTAAAATAAAAATAAAAACCTTTCTCTTTTGTTGTTGCCGTTGTTTCTTCTTAATCGTTGTTTTATCTCGATGTTGCTTCATCTCGCCGTTGTTTCGACGCCGTTCCTTTGTTTGTCTATCGGTTCGTTTTTGTTGTTGGTTCATTTTCGCTGCTGGTCCATCTTCTTCTTAGGGATTTGTTTGTCTCCCTTCATCTTCGTTTTTCTCGCCGTAAATTCGTCACAGTTTGGCTTTGTCTCACCGTTACGAATCCGTGTTTACTTGAAAGACTTCGAATGTGAGAAATTTGATAGTTGTTCTTTGCCTTTTTGGTACTCGTTGAAGATTTTCTGCAGAGTTTTTGACATTATCGCAAATTTATTTTTTACGTTTGCAGTTTTGTATTTTATTTTCTATTGCAGATTTATTTAGTCTCTTACAGATTTGTTTTCGCATTTTTATACTATTGCTGATTTTTTTTGCACACTTTTGTTCTCAACTATAGTTTTGATTGTCTGTTGGAGAGTTGTATGTTGATCTAACTTTCATTGTTTTATATAGGTATGACTGGATATCCACCTAAGTTGTATCCTAGTATAGATAACATCCAAGAGAGAAGTACCAACCCCGCTTCATTTTGCAAAAGGCTTCGTTCCAACAAAGCCAAAATAGGAGAAGATGTTTGACAAGCTTTGAAGAAAACTTCATTTGGAATTTTTCTGAAGTTGACGTACATGTCCAGTTATATATTCTCTTCCTCCATAGTCTATTATTTTATGTGTCCTCAGTTATAAGTGAATAATAGCCATGAGATATGGTCTACAATTAACAATAAGCCACTAAGGTTTTCTCTGAATGAGTTTGGCGAGCTAATGAGGCTTAATTGTGAACCATATGACCCACCAAACAAATGTGATGTTGATCATGTTATGTTGCAGATTTTTTTGTATTGCATATTTATTTTCATTCACGTTTACGATTTAATTTTGTATTGCATATTTTTTATGTTAAGTTGCAGATTTATTTTGTACTGCAGATCTATTTTCATTTACATTGGAGATTTAATTTTGTGTTGAAATTTCTTTTGTATTGCAAATTTAATTTTGGATCGAGTAGTTATAATCATTATTCATAAATATTCATAATATACCAATATATATATAATTTAGCTAAATGAACAAAATTTAAAAATTACAATGGAATGTTATTTGTTTTTATCATTATTTCTTATAAGAGAGTATTTATAAAATTGATTAAGTTAGTTTTTTGAGTATAAATTGAATTAGTTATAAGAAACTTTAATATGACATAAATTATCTATTGTTTAATTTTTTAATATCAACTAAATTTATATTTTGTTTAAACACAAAATTATGTTTAGTTAGAAAAATACTATGAATATTATTGATCTTGTGATATATTTAAAAGTTTATAACTATTAAAATGAGTAATTTGGAATATGAATAATTACTATTAATCCAATTCTTACCTATCTTAAAAAACTATATTTGATACAAAAAAATAATATTCATTATACATAACCGATTTTTACTTATTAATTTTTGTGTCGAGTATATAAAAATCGGATAACCCAATCCAAAATGAGCAAACTTTAAAAGGAAATACCCGAGATTTAATATATTTAATTATCTTTTACTCATAATTATTTAACAAATATCTTTAGTCATCATCTTAGAGCAGCATTAACGGGGGTTTAGCAGCGTATCTTTTAAAAAATAATAATAAAATATTTACAAAAGAGGAGGGAGAGCGAGATTCGAGTCTTTATGTAGATACTTTTATAAAGTATCAGAACCGCCATGTGGCGCATTCTGATTGGGGCAGTATTTTTTTTCTTCTTTTCTTTTCTTTTCATCGAGTGTTTTTTTTTTTGTAGTGTTTTTTTTTAGTTGTTTATTTTTTCTAGGACTTGGTTTTTAGGTATTCGGTTCAGTTTCGGTTTTTCAGATCCTAAATTCGAGTATCCAATTGTTACTTTTCTAATATTCGGTTATGTTCTTGTCAGTTCCGAGTCGGTTCGGTTCTACTTATTTATTTATGATTTTGTGTAGAGCTGGGCTTTCGGGTATTCGGTTCGGTTCCGGTTCTTCAGATCCTAAATTCGAATACCCAATCGATACTTTTCTAATATTTGGTTCTATGTCGGTTTCAGGTATTTCATACCCAAAATACCAAAAATACCCAAAACTTTTGGTTCTATGTCGATTTTTGGTTTTATGTTCAAATATTAATGCATTAACTAGTTAGTTTCATAAAATTTATGTTCAAATATTTTCAATTAAAAATTTATGTTACAAAAATAATATTATTTTATTCTAAAGATCCACCACTTGGTTCTACCATTAATCCCCTAAAATAAGTAAAGTTTCTTAATTTTTCTCTAATCCTTTATAAATTAATATAAAGAACCTTAAATTGGGTTCTACCAATAATCTTGCTCTTACTCATCAAGTCAATAGTGACTTCTAACAATTGACGTAAATATATAGCAAACATTGTGGGGATGTAGCTCAGATGGTAGAGCGCTCGCTTAGCATGTGAGAGGTAATATACATACTTATATAAACCTAAGATCCACAATCGTCTTAAATACAAAAAAACAAAAAATCCACAATCGTCTTAATCACATCCGCCAAAAGAACCTTCTCCAAACTAAAACTTATCAAGAATTATATGCGTTCGACAATGTCACAAGAAAGATTGAATAAATTAACTTTGCTATCTATTGAAAGAGCTATTGTTGAAGAAATAGACTATGTGAATCTAATGAACGACTTCGCAGGAAAAAAAAAACAAGAGAAAGACTGTTTTTCATAATTAGTTTTTTCTTCTTATTGGATTTATCGTTTTTAACGATATTTTTAGTTGTTGTTCTTTTTTAGTTCGAATTTTTTTCAATGATAGGCCACTTTTTCCTTTCGATTATGACCACTATTTTTGTTGGACTGGTCCTGACTCCAACCCATATGTTGGAGAAATATCATACATAGGTAACGTATACATAAGAGGAGGCATATAGTTCAATGTTCATTAAACCTCACATAAAATACATCATTACTTATGAACCAAAACACACACAACAACAACAATCTTAAGCTGGAAATGAATACTTTTCAAGAACATCCTTCCAAGCAGGACGGCTACTAATATCATCCCACCGTGCACTAACATACTTTCTATCTTTAATCATATAAGCCAAATCAGCCAAGCTAAAAAATTTACTAGCTAAGTACTTGCTCTTAGAGAGATGTGCCTCATAACATGTGCCTCATAACATGTGCGAGTTTCTCTTCTTTTTTTTTTATTTGTTTCTCATCAGATGGGAATCCCATATAGGAATCACATAACCAGGTCCGACTCTGAACCAACACCTATAAAACATAGGGACTGGGCCTCATGTTTTTTAGTTGATTTTTTTTTCTTGTCTTTTTAAGATTGATTTTTGTGTAATTTGATACATGCATTAACAAAATTGTATAATTTGATATATGCGTTTCAAAATATATGTTCATGTTAATGGAATTATTAAAACAAAATTTAAAAATTGTGATATAATTATTTTTATATACAATTATATTATATTGATGCAAAAGAGATTAAAAAAATAAAAAATTATATAATACCATTTTACTATCACTCGTTTCCCATTTTGTAAATCAACATCAAAAATTTTAAAATAAAAACAACATTTGTCTAAATATGTTTCTCCTTAGTTTTTTTAGTGCATTCGTTTACTCACACAAAAATATAATTTTGATTGTTATAAAGTCTTTCACGACTAAATTGAATAGAAAATCTCAAAAATAGTGAGAAAGTGTGTTAAAAAAATGATGATAGTTTCGGCAGTAATATCAAGGAACTAGCAATACTAAAAAAATAGAAATTTTTTAAATTTATATTGCATTAATAGTCGTAATTATTTCACTTGTTTTAAAAAGTGTTCTAACAATTTTATTAACATGAGAATTTATTTCAAAACAAAAATATGAAATTATACAAATTTTTTGATTCATGTAAATCTTAATAGTTTATGTATTTTTCGGGAAACTAAAAAAGTTTGGTAAATATGGTTAA
Source organism: Iberis pinnata (assembly GCA_900406425.1). Classification (NCBI taxonomy): domain Eukaryota; kingdom Viridiplantae; phylum Streptophyta; class Magnoliopsida; order Brassicales; family Brassicaceae; genus Iberis; species Iberis pinnata. Next base: position 1,200 of record OVBE01015177.1, on the reverse strand, counting down.
CGTACTAGCTTTCGTTGCGTAAAATTGTGATTTTAAAAATTCATATATTAAAAATAGCAACCATAAAATATTGATGCATTATAGTGGCATCCGAAAAAATTTGTGTATTGAAATAACGAATGTTATAATATTTTTGGGATATTCCCCAATATTTAACAAATATCTTTAGTCATTATCTCACTCATTAAGTGGGAAGTCGGCCAATTCATACACGAACTATGACCATATGACTGATTTATACAAAAACTTATCATCTGTGCAAATTTATACATGAACTATTTTAATTTGATAATTTCAACATGAACTAGCATTTTTGTGCTAATATCAACAAAATCGTAAACGATGTTTAAATCAACTTTAACCGATATGACTAAGCATCCACGTAGATTTGTGGAGGTAATTTCAGATTTATCAATGAACCAAAACGACGTCGTTTTGTTTTTTTAAAAAATAAGTCTTCTTCTTCCATTGTATCATCGAACCTGGGATTAGGGTTGATGATTTGGTGGAAAAATTTTATCAGACAAAAGGCCAAAAGACTTTACTAAAAGATTGGAATGGTTTCATTGATTATTGGGAGCATTATAGCTGCTTCTCCAATCTTTCGGTTACTCGATTTTAATCTTTGAAATGATCTCCATTAGACGAAAAGATGAGATTGACAAGTTCATCAAAGTCCAGGTACTGATTGTCTATGCTTAGGCAGTGTTTTTGCAATCTAATGTCTTTTCGATTTGTATTTTTTTCTGTCTACATTTGTAAGGTTAAGGCAGATGACGAAAGGTGTGAGGAATATAAAACAGAGATACGTTGTGTCTTTTCTCAAATAGTTAAAAAAGGGAGTGAGCAAGAAGCTTTAAAAGAAAGATTTTGATATTGATAACACGAAAAAAAGAGATAAAGAGCTTGTGGAGCAGATAAAGCAAGTGGGGATGANACAATGAATATGTGGTTAATGTCTTAAAGACTAATATTCAACAAGCAATGTCACACAAAAATTACAACAATGTGATTGTTGCAGTAGAAAAAGGCAGAGAAGGATTTGGAGATAGCAAAATAGATGATGCAATTCATCATACATTGATCCTAATAACAAGATGGTGAATCTAAGGATGACATGAAAATGGTGCAATGTAAATGAAGTATTGGAGTTTCCTGTGTCATGTAGGCATTTGTTTGTGTAAAGAATGTGATGTGTTC
>OVBE01015176.1:0-11633 GCA_900406425.1 Iberis pinnata | reverse complement strand
GAGAGAGAGAGAGAAAGAGAGAGAGAGAGAGAGAGAGAAAGAGAGAGAGAGAGAGAGTGTGTGAGAAAACATTGCATCAATTAAAAACCAAATTATATATAAATTGAAATTAGAGTTCAAAAATCTCTTGAATACAGAAGAAATCTCTTCTCCCTGCAAAGTTCTCTAAATTTAAAGTGTGTTTTTTCTAAAATTAAAACCAAGAGGCTTTTATACTTTATAAAATAAATAAAAGTAAAAACCCTATAAGGAAAACTAATAATAAGTCTTGAGGATGAATGTGTCTTTTTTCTTGAAATCACTCTTCTTCGTGTAAAGGGATCGATCGATCCATGCTTGGATCGATTGATATATGCTTGAAAAGGGATCAATCGATCTTGTGTGGATCGATCAATCTAAAATTCTGTAGGTTCTCCATGAGCTTGGATCGATCAATCGATCCATGCTGGGATCGATCAATCTCCTCAATGAAATGCTAGGATTGATCATGCTTAGCCTAGATCGATCCTTCTCCTTCAATTTAGCCACTTTGCACCTGAATTCTTCTAGAAATCATCATTTTCGCTCTAGAGCGTCCCAAACACCTAGAATCCTGAAAACATGTTAAAAGCACAAGAAAAACACTAGAATAATACCAAATAGTAGGTATAAATACCCACTATAAAGTGTTAAAACCGAGTGATATCAATGAAGTTGGTCGAGTGGTTGATGAATTTGGTAGCATGGTTGGTGGGAAGTTGGTAAAACCGGGCGGATTCAGACAATATGGTCAAATTCAGACATAACAGTTAGGAATGTCGTGTTCGGACAAGGCGGTTATGCTCGTTGGAGACGTATGCAAGATAACGTGTGCGGGAGCGGTTACTGGCTTGAATAATGCGCATAATCATGGGCGGTCATGCGAGAATGTACATATGAGCGGATAAGTAGTGCAAACCGCGGATCGATGAGCTAGCGTGTTCTTATTAGATGGTTGAGAAGTGGTTGGCTCAACTGGAAATCGCCCGAATGCCTATAAATATGAATTGATCGGCTCATTTTTCCTCTTTGCACGAGAAAACTTCCCTAGAGAGATTAAATCCGCATTGAGAGAGAAAGTTGAGCAAAGTTTGCGATCAGTTCGTGAGTTGGTCGAGAAAGTGAAGAATCAGTCAGTTCGAGAGCCGATCTAACCGAAGAATTCAGTCAAAACCGTCCAAAGTTATGAGGTGAGTGTGTGTACTGAATTGTTAGACTTTCTTCGTGAATGTATAAGGCCGTGAGTGTCGTTTATTGTTTTGAAGCCTTCGTGGCAAGTACTGCATGATCCGGATGCCATAAAGAATCATGAACTGATAAGGCGTAATGCCGTGAAAACTATACTGAAATGGCCTAAGTGCCGATTATTGGGAATGAGTGCCGAACTGTTAAAGCGTACTGGGTTAGACTGGTGATGCATCTAGGTGAATCTGGATGATCATGACAGTCTAATCGAAACTATTGAGTTAAAACTGATTAAAGCTTAACTGAAAGTTCTAAAAGAGGAACTAAACTGATTATTGTGGCTAAGTGTTGCGGATTAAACCGTACAAGTAATAACATTGCTTATGCCTCCTTTGTGGTCATAAGTGATGCTAAGGAGTGAGCAGCTCGCAAAATCAAGGCAATGGAAAGGGAAGGATGGTGGATGGGTGTAGATAATTGTTTGGGTTGATTTAACTTAAGAGTCAATGCAATGTAATAGCATATTAGCAAGACTGGAAATTGTATTGAACTCGTTGAATCTATCTTACGAAATGCATGCTTTAAGTTAAGACAACTGAAAGAATTAAAATATGCATGAATCTGGCTAAGTATGAAACAACTTAGAAAGAAATCGAAAATGCATGAAAAATGGCTAAGTAAAAATCAAACCTCTAAAGCATGTCACTGCTTAGATTATTCAGGCAGTGAGCTGAGCCAGTTAGGAAAATGAGGATGGAGTGTTGCACATAACTCCCGTTCTGTTTCATCATGTTCTATTATGAAACCGTTTTGTTATTCTCGTTTCATAAATATATATGAAACATCTTTTCATTTTTCGAATGGGAAATAGACGAGACGGGACAGGGACAAAAATTTCCAACGTCCCGTTAGAAACATATATATAAAGTTATACATACATGGTCGATCCTGAAAATACAGGAACTTGAAGCAAAATAAAATAAAATAAATAGGGGCTAATATTTTATATTATAAAAATTTGTAAATAAAATTTTAAACAATTAGTAAAAAAATAAGTTTTAAAGGAAGAGACTAGGAACAAAAAATGGTATACGTGATGGTGTTGTTAAGCCAATTCGTTGGAGTTTTTTTCCCTTATTTTTGTCATTTTTTCTAGCTAGTATTTGTTTGTAAATGTTATTTTTAAAATTTTACATATATATATATATATATATATATATTGTGTGTCATGTGTTCGATAATTGACTTAGATGATGTTTTTTATCTAGCAGGCGATCGGATCGATGATAACTCCCGGAAAGCCACCGGAATTCAGGCTATTTATACGACTGATTATCGTGACATCGTGGCTTCAATCATTGTTGATTGTTCCTTTTCTTTTTCGGATTTGGGCACTAATTTTACGGTTTTTAGATCGCGAGATCTACGATCTTACATATCTTCTTTGGAATCTTTTTAGATCAAGGCTGAGGATTCTATAATCAAGGATCGCTTTCTTTCCATTCTGGATTTTTTCACTGGTTTCACGGTTTGTAGATTACAAGATCTATGCTATCACCGAACCATTTACGAATTTTTTCAAATCACAATTGATTTCGGTTTTGATACACCTTCCTTGTTTGGATTTTAACAATTTAATGCTTGGGATTACTGTGATTTCGCCCTCATTGATGTCCTTTCTTCTCTCTGTATTTAGTCGATTCTTGATCCTCTGTGTTCAGAATAACTCAATTACGCTTTCTTTCATCTCTGTCACAGACGATAGTAATGTTCTTTCATCTCTTTCAATGGCTACTCAAAATGCATTTATGAAGACGAAGGCTGATCAAGGGAAGCCGAGACCCATAAAGGTCAAACCACTCGATCATAGCTCGGTGATTAAGAGTCATGAAAGGACTCTGGTGGGGAAGATACTCAATCCGGCAACTCAGATGAGCAAAATCAAAGTGATAATGTCCACTTTACCTTCCATTTGGGGTTGTCGAGGTCGCGTTAAGGGCTATGAGCAAGAAGGAGGAAAATTTCATTTTAAGTTCCTGAAGGAAGAGGATCTAAAGAAGGTGTTGGCCGATAGGCCATACTATTTCGATGGTTGGATGATTCCACTCGAAAGATGGATTCCCACGATCCGCAAGGATTTCCCATCACAAGTGATTTTCTAGGTTAGAGTTAGAGGAGTGCCGAAACTTTATCGTGCACAGCAAACGCTGGATGCAATCGGATCGGAGTTAGGAGAAATTGTGGATTATGACATCCATGAAGGTCGGGTGAAGGTAGCGGTTGAATGCCAAAAACCATTGATCTTTTCACGGGAGTTAGAGTTCGAGAACGGTGATGTAATTCGGGTTCGAATTTTCTATGAAAAGTTGCATCACTACTGCTCCAAGTGTTCTTGGTTTACACATGAGAAAAGATATTGTTCCGATGTTTTACGAGAGAAAAGAGAGTCTCAAAAAGAGTTACTGGTCGTTGAGGAAGAGAATGTGGCTATGCACAATACTTCTCCTGTGATTTCACAAAAAACAGTGGGTCAAGTAGCTAAAACCATTGGCTCGGTAGATACCGGTGTGTCTCGGACCCAACCGCAGCGGCGAAACATGAAGAGGAAATTGTTTAATGATGATAAATCTGTTACGGTGCATTCTGATACGGTGGGCCCAATGGAGTGGGCTGCTCAATCTGATCATGGTGATATGGCCCAACCAATTTTGGCTGAGATAAGAGACGCTCCCGGTGTATCAGAACGAAACATCATGTCAGCGGTGGAGGGCCTGAAGTCTCTGGAGCATGTCGGTGTTTTGGGAAATATTAAAGTGGGCCCAATGGGCTTATCGGATAGAAGCCCAACAAGAAGGAATGAAGACGTTCCACTGCTTGCAGATAACAAGGAGAAAGCTTTGACTTTGGGGGAACAAGTCAATGCACACATTACGGATCATGCAATTTTTCTTTTTGAATCACCTATGGCCCAACATGTGGCCCACATCATGCAAAATATAGAAGGATCATTGTTGTCAAATGATATTGGGCCTTTTGTGGGTGGTCAAAATTCAGAAGGATTTTTTAATGAATCTTTGAGTGATCAAATGAAATCACATTTTGGGCCTTTTGAGAGTCCAAAGCTTGTAAAGATAGCTAAAGATAAAGGCTTGATGCATGTTTCACCCCTTGATAGTGCAGAGATAATATCTCCTCTTAAGGGTTTTGTGGGTAAGGCGGTACATCATTTTGATAAAGCTCTTCATCTGAGGAAAAAGATTGGACATAACCAATTTAAAGGAACAAGTTTCCATAGGCAAACGGCTTGCTTGGTTCAAAAGCCGGATCTAGTTGCTGATATACCTCCATCCAACTCAAAGATGGATCCTGCAGAAGGAAAAAAGTTTGAGGAAAGTCAGGTAGTTGATAGAAAACCACCGGTGGCGGGGTAGAGATGATACTGAGCTGGAATTGTCAAGGAGCGGGTAGCTTCTTGGAAATTCTAAGACTCCGGGAGTTTCAGCGCACGTTTTTTCCAGGAGTCTTATTCTTAATAGAGACCAAGCAATCGCGTGAATTTCTACAAGACATTCAAGCACATATGGGATATGATTTTCTTTTTACTGTAGACCCTATAGGGCGTAGTGGGGGTTTAGCGCTTCTAGTTTTATCTTCTTTTCAAGTTGTTATTTTATCTGCCAATAAAAATGTAATTGATACTTTGATTACAATTGATGGTAATAAAGTTTATGTCTCTTTTGTTTATGGTGAACCTGTTCAGTCAAATCGAGATTATGTCTGGGAACAACTAAAACGAATTTCCACCAAGCGGTTTGCTCTGTGGGCCCTGATCGGGGATTTTAATGAGATTACAGATCATCACGTAAAACAAGGGGGAAGACATCGTAGTGACAATTCTTTTCTTGATTTTCGCCTAATGAAACAGTGTTGTGGGATGATTGATTTTCCTTTTCAAGGTAATAGTCTCTCGTGGGTTGGGCGTCGAGGTGCGACAATGGTGCGATGTCGTTTAGACCGGGGGATGGGGAATGAGGATTGGTATAAGCGTTTCTCGCAATCTTTTATCGAATACCTCAGCTTCCATGGTTCGGATCATCGACCGGTTCTAATGCGGATTTCGTTAAAACGGTTTAATGGTTCAAAGCAATTTCGTTTTGATAAACGATGGACAGCTAAACCAGATTTTGAGAATATTGTTAAAGCAGGATGGTCAGATCGCAGNGGGGGGGGGGGGCTTTCTATGCGAGTGAAAAGTTGTCGGGGAGTGATTTTCCGATGGCGACACAAAGAGGTGATTAATTCGAGGGAACTAGTTAATACCCTCAGATGATGGTATACGAAATTCCACAGATAACAGAGGACTTGAGGACTGCATTAACAGCAGAGGAGTTGCATTGGAAACAGAAGAGTCGTATTAACTGGTTACAAGAGGGTGATAAAAACACTGATTTTTTTCATGCCTCGACAAAGGTGAGATGAGCACAGAACCGGATCTCAATAATTCGAAATGAGCAAGGGATCTGGCTAGATAAGGATGAGGATATTGAACAGGAGGCTATAGCCTATTTTTAGTCTTTATTCTCATCCTCAAATGTGGAGAATATAGATTTAGCTATGGCTCCCCTCACGTCGAAAGTTACTTCCGCAATGAATGAAAATCTATTACGACCTCTACAAACCGAGGAGGTCAGGTTGGCATTGTTTTCTATGGGTCTGGAGAAGGCGCCGGGCCCAGATGGTATGACGGCTTTATTCTATCAGCGTTATTGGCACATAGTTGGCCCTGATTTAATTCAGATGATCCATAAATTCATGGATGGTGGAATTTTAGAAGACTCATTGAATGAAAAAAATATTTGTCTTATACCTAAGACAGAGCGACCCCAAGATATGAAGGAGTTTCGCCCGATCAGCTTGTGTAATGTGAGTTAAAAGATCTTGTCAAAAGTGTTGTCATCGTTTAAAAAATATTTTGCCACATATTGTGTCTGAAACACAATATGCTTTTGTGGCTGGGCGTTCAATCACTGATAATGTCTTACTCGCTCAGGAAGCATTTCACGCTCTTCGGACCCAATACAGATGCCGAAACGGCTTCATGGCCATAAAAACGGATATGAGCAAAGCCTATGACCGTGTTGAGTGGAGTTTTCTCAACTCGTTGTTACGTACTCTCGGGTTCGCAGATACCTGGATTCGGTGGATTATGAGTTGTGTTACATTTGTTACCTATAGCATCCTGCTAAATGGGTCGCCGAAAGGTAGGATCATTCCTACTAGAGGCGTACGTCAAGGGGATCCACTCTCCCCATATCTGTTTATCTTATGCACAGAAGTTCTGATTGCTAATCTCCGCCACGCAGAGTCGGTGGGACGCCTCGAGGGGATAAGGATGGAAAAATCATGCCCTCCTTTGTCACACCTATTGTTTGCAGATGATATTTTATTCTTATGTCAAGCTACATTGGCACAGTGTCAGGAGGTAGCCATGATACTCACCTTGTATGGATAGGCATCAGGCCAACGTATTAACTCGGAGAAATCTACACTTATTTTTGGAAAGTCCTTCCCGATTCAAGAAAGGGGGCTTCTAAAAGAGAGATTAAGTATTTATACAGAAGGGGGAGGAGGTAAGTATCTCGGTATTCCTGAGCAACTACATGGTTCGAAAGGTCATATTTTCGCATATGTCCGGGAGCGACTTGATGCCCGTATAAATGGTTTGTCGTCACGTTTCCTCTCAAAAGGAAGTAAAAAGATCCTCATTAAGTCGGTCGCTCAGGCGCTTCCGATATATGTGATGTCGTGTTTTTCCCTGCCATTGACATTATTGTCAAAACTAACAAGCGCAATAGCTAAATATTGGTGGAGAGGTTCGGGGACTACCCGTGGAATTCATTGGGTAGCTTGGAAAAAGCTATGTTTGCCAAAGAAATGTGGAGGACTAGGATTTAAGTCATTACAGGCCTTCAATAAAGCTTTGTTGGCCAAGCAGTTATGGATGTTGAATTCATCGCCGAATTCTCTTCTTGCCCGTGTCCTGAAGGGACGATATTATAAAGACCGTCCGGTCATTCACGCAACAAAACCAAATCGACCCTCCTACGGGTGGTGAAGCATTTGGGGGTCTAAAGATCTTTTCACATCTGGATTGTATAATGTTATTGGGTCTAGAAATCAAACGAGCGTTTGGCATGATCCGTGGCTGGCGGGGAAAATCCCACGTTCACCCCAGGGGTGTCAGGTGGGAACAAATCCTGCAATGAAAGTTTCCGATCTTTTGATCCCACACACTTCCTAGTGGAATTTAACTCTTATTCGGGAGTTGATTAGAAGTGAGGATATTGTCGAAATTTTGGCAATCAGACCTTCCCCTCTCATTCAGGATCGAGTATGCTGGTATTACACTAAGTCCGGAAATTATACGGTTAAGTCTGGCTATGAATTGGCTGTTGCTTTGCAGACAAGGTATCCTTGTGAATGGTTAGCAATACCCTCTATAGCCCCATTGAGTGCTGTAGTATGGAAGCAATGTGCCCCATTGAAGCAGAAACACTTCCTCTGGTAAGCTTTAGCAGGGGCAGTTGCGGTTAATGATCAGCTGTTAAAACGGAAATTGAGAGCTGATGAATTTTGTCCCCGGTGTGGAGCAAACAAATAATCCATCAATCACGCTTTATTTGTTTTTCCACCAACCTTACAGTGTTGGGCTCTTTCTCAGATTCCCACATGTCCAGGGGTGTTCCCCTCGGATAAGTTGCTTGAGAACACAAGCTATTTGATTGAGGGTGCTGGAAACCCAACCTCAATAATGATTTTCCAGGTTTTCTCGTGGTTGATTTGGTATATTTGGAAAGCAAGAAATGCCAAGTGTTTCAATAATTCGGATTGGAATCCAAGAGATACCTTAGACTTAGCTCATAAGGAGGCTAAAGAATGGTTATATGTCAACTCTGGCGGTGTTCACCTAGATATATCATCTGGACAGATAATAAGTGTTTCCTCGGAATCCATCCCCACCTCGGTGGATTGGTGTATTTTTGATGGCTCTTGGAAAATAGGTGATTCTATCAGTGGCTTAGGGTGGCATGTCCCTCATTTTGAAAACGCTACGCAGTTGTTTGGTTGTGCAGGAGTACGGGGTGGTAAATCACCTCTGCACACCGAATTACTTGCTTTCATGTGGGCGATCAAAACATTGTCATCCATGGGAAGGTTGTGTAGGCTTTTCATTACTGATTCCACAGAATTAATAGGTGTTCTCAAGAATCCGGAGGACTGGCCGATCTTTGGTGCTGAGTTAGCAGAAATCCAACTCCTGAAGACCACCCTTCCACCTTTGAAGTGACTCACAGGAAACGATCTTGGAATGTGACGGCGGATACGCTAGCAAGATATGCACGACAGCAAAATGTGTTATCTGTTTATGTTAACACATCACTTCCGAGCTTGTGCTCGTCGTCATCTTACTAGTGTCTTTTTTCTTATCTTCTTTCTTTGTTGTCAATATATATATATATATATATATATATTTATATTTATAAATTTGAGAGCATGTATAATTTGATAACTATAGACCAATGTTTCATGTGGTTTTGTCGAAGACCAGTCCTGTATAGATATATATATATATATATATATTATAATTGTATCTCTCATATATATATATATATATGATAAAGTAGAGTAATTTATTATTTTTCTAATGTTTATAGTGTAGTTATTAACTAAAATTATAATCTATATAACATAAAACTAACTAAAAATTATTGACAATTATGATCTAATTTTTTGTGATTCTAAAAAATGAATTCTAATGAGGCACGAGACTTGATATTATTTAGAACATAATTAATTGACTTTTATGCTATTTAAACACAAATAATTATTTTGGTCTTTACTATTGTTATTTGTGTGTCGTTAAAAACTAGCTAAGTGCTATAAAAATATTTATTTTTGTTGTATTTTTAAGAATTTTCGTTCTCGTCTCGTCCCATCTCATTTTATCCTGCAGTTATAATCAGACGTAAATAAAACATAAATTTTTATTCACAAATTTATGTCTTGTCATGTTCCCATTTCTAATAACTATTGTCTCAAATTCTCATTTGTCTATTCCTAATAAGATTATAAGGAACGAGGGAATTCAGGTACTTAATAAGAATTACTTGAAATGGAAAAAAAAGTTTGAGAGAAACTAGTAAACTACAAACATAATAAAGCACAACCAATATTGAATGAGGAAGCGATGTGAGAGAAACGAGAGAGCAATACGTCATGATTTTCGATAACTTTGATATCCAAATGTTACTGAATCAAATTTTTTTTCCCTTCTCTCGGTCTCCCTATTTTTGCATTCTCCAAAACTCTATAAAAAAAGAAGTGAATGTTGTAACAACAATGGCGAATTTGATGCAGAAGAGTAATTGGAAATTTGAAGTAGATCGATGTGACGAAGCTTCATCTGATAGAAATTGGATGAATACTGATGCTGGAAAGGGATTCAAAGACACAGTTACTTGTAATTGTTCCAAAATATGCCATGTCACCAACATAGCAATGAATGATCTGAAGAGATGTTTAAAAAATTATATTCCATTTATGTTGTCTTTGATCCATGTTATTTGTGTACTTCAATATTGATACATGTTTAGAGCGGAAAAAAGAGGAAAAAAGTTTATCAAGTCTACAAAATATGAGTTTTTCTTCAAACAATGGTTTATGATACACTACAATGCTACTATGTCTTTGATAGTAATCCTTGAAATTTCACTAGTCACCAGCGATGCCGGTTCTCATTTAGTGACCGTGAGTGCGACTTCCGGTAACTTTTGTCTCTCTCTCCGAGTGAGCGTTAGTCTGATTGTTGTTTTTTAGTCTATAGGGCACAACATGTCGGTTTTCTTATGTCTGAGTGGATGTGCAAATCATGCACTTGGTTTTATCTAACCGAAAACTACATTTGGAAATCGCCTTGGACCGTCTTATATTTTCCATTCAATTCAAAGGTTCTTTGTATTTTAGTATGGTTAAGTTTAGATCCTCGACAGTGTTAATATGGTATTTGGTAGAAATTTGTACCAAGACAAAATATTTCAAGATAAAGTTTAGGTTAGTTTTAGGAATATTGATACGAAATCATAGGTATCAAATTTCAGAACTTGTCACAAAAATAATAAGTTTTTACTGGATGATTTGGAAATTGTTACGTATGTCGGACATGGATATAAATCATTTCAGAGTGAGATTTGATACAACGAAGGCAAATAAAAGGTTTTGTGGCATGTTAGCTAATCAAACTTACTTTCATAAGAAGCATCGTTCAATAGCACTTTGATTTGTATATAGTTTTCAATAAATGGCGCATCTATTGTATTTTGAAGTCATGTATGACTTTTTGTAATCTTGAAATATTGTTAACTTTAATAAAATTACTGTGGAAGACAAAAGGGTTTTTAGCCACAGGCGATAATTAGGGCGATTTTGTTCTTTCCTCTTCTGGCTTGCTTCTCATGCTACTGCTCTTCACGGCGTGCTGCCGGCGGCGGTGATGGCCGGTGATGTTCCTACGGCATCGCAGACTCGAACCTGGTCCAGTCTTTTTCGTTCATCGGACCTCCAAGCTATTGATTCCATTCGCCCAACTGTTTCTCTCGCTAATGGCATTGCCTCGGTGGATTTACCTCAAGAGCTCTTAACTTCTGCTCAGCCTTTGTGGAGCAACTATCTTGTGGGTTATTTCATAGGACCTGCTCCGCATATTGGGAAAGTACACGCCACGGTTAACAGATTATAGAATCATGATGGGAAATCTAGCAAAATCGATGTCCAGTTCATCACTAATGACTCTGTTTTGTTCAAGATTGAATCGCCATCTCTCCGGAATAGTATTATTCGTAAACAATATTGGCATATATATGATGTTTTACTTTTCGTGCAGGAATGGAGTCCTTCCCGGGCCAATCAAAAACCAGATCTTTCCGCTATGCCGCTTTGGGTCGATTTCTAGAATGTCCCGGATCATCTCTTCTCTCATGTTGGTTTGAAATTTTTAGGGGATATCATTGGCGTCACTCACAAGTTGCACCCCACAACGGAACGGTGTATGCGCTTAGATATTGCCCGTGTTATGGTTGTAGTTAATTTTGAAAAGCTGCTCATTGAAGAGATTCATCTAGACGGCCAAGCTCAACCGATTCTTGTCTCCTTCCCGTGGCTGCCGATTCGTTGCATAACGTGTCATGCGTGGGGTCATAAACTAAAGGATTGCAAAACACGTACAGTAGATACAGTGGCTTTGGATACAAACTCTTCTCCTGCTAGTCATGTTGCTAAATCGGGTCCTCTCAAGGGTGATAATAGGATTTTTTCGGTATCAAGACATATCAATTCCTATTATACTATCATTGTCGAAGTAGTGATAATAGGTG
>OVBE01015175.1:0-11633 GCA_900406425.1 Iberis pinnata | reverse complement strand
GTTTTCAACTTGTGGTGTACATCTCGTGGACGTTTTTCTTGATTTTGCTCTCCTTGTTCAGAATCAATTCATGACCATGGTTTAGATGGATTCCACCATTGTTGCGATGGGTAACTCCAATGCTTGTTGGAGTACAGCATTCAACGATTCTGATATGTTGCTACTCATTAGATTATAACGCATTCTGGTGAAATATGCGACTCCAATGAGGTAGTCCAATGTCCACCAAATACTGCGCACATTTCTTGTTACGATTTTGTATTTATTTAAACCAGTATCGGAATTCACCAACTGTGTATGCTCGAGTTGCGTTTGACACCATGGTGGCAAGACTGTCACATTTAAACCGATGTTTTACGTTCCAGCACAAATGGACGACACAAGCCCCATGTTTTGCAAGTGGATACACACTTCGTAAGCCTGCATATATAGATTGATGCATATCCGAGACGAAGACGATATCCTCACTGTCTGTAATGAACTGAGATAATTGTTAAAAAAAACCACGTCCAGCCGGCCGTGTTCTCACCATCAATTACCCCAAAAGCTAATGGAAATATTTGGTAGTTGCCATCTTGTCCACTGGCAGCAACTAGACAACTTTGGTATTTCCCTTTAGTTTGTATTCCATCAATGACAATCACTTTCCGTAGATACTTAAATCCGGCAATTGAAGCCCCTAGAGCGAAAAATAGGTACTTGAACAAAGTATTTCCACTAGCAGATTTTACCGTTTTTGTAGCCGTTATAGTCCCTGGATTTTTTGTCTTTAGCAGATGGAGATAGGTGGACAGGAAATGGTAATTGTCTTCATCATTTCCCTTGCCTTTCTCATTGCAATCTCTTTGGTTTTCCAAGCCTTCATGTATGAGATGGTGACATTCATTTCCGATAAAACTAACTTCGGCACTTCGTATGCTCTAGGTCCTTTCTGTCCATGGGCGTATTTTGACTTTAATAGCTCTTCTAGTATCTCTGCTGTTACCTTCTTATTGTATTTCGATCGGGATTTACATCACATGTGTGTTTAAGAGTTGCAATTCTTATCTTAATGTTATCCGAGTCCTTGTGTTTTGTCGCATATATCCTCCAATCGCATTTATTGTCCTGACAGACGACTATCACTCTTTTTTTGTCTCAACTTCGAACCTTGAAACTAAAAAGCCTCTTTAAAGAGTACACTGATATAGCATTATGCAATTCAGACTTATTTTTGAAAACTAAGCCAACATAAAGTGCATCGACTCCCTTTTTAAGTTCATATTTGCCTTGTCACTTCTTATTGAATCCACGTTGTCCAAAAAAGGCTCAGGATCAACAATAAAAAGAGCATCATCTGTTGACATCAATGTTGTCTCCCCACTTGGTCCACCATCATGATCGCTCCCATTCTGGTCAGCGTATATGCAAAGTTGTTGTCCACCTAACGTACCAACGGCCAAGCTGTCCCCATGATCTTCCTCGAAATTCCTAGCCTCACCATCAAGACTGTTGACAATATCTTGTCCCTCCATTAAGGGTTCATCCAATTCATCAAACAGCAGTCATCTTTTGACCGAACACTCTCCCACCTCAGTCACACGTTCTTCAATTACCGGACCGTCATCTGGTACCGTCATTTTGACCGAACACTCTCCCACTAATACTAACAGTTCGTCCCTCAATCGTTTTATCTCTACCTCCAAGGTGTCTATCAGAACTTAACACCTTGTTCTGTCTTGCAACATACTCCATAGAACGAAGTAGATCCACAAGTCCACCGTTATCATTTCTAACCGCCATCGGTGGTTCCCCTTCATAGGGATCCCATTGAGATGGGTATTCCCATTCTAGTAAATATGTCATGAAATTCAAGTCATAACTCTGCGACCCCTCCAGACCTAGATTGTCATCAGACGACATTATATTTGGTCCATGTAGTTATTGTCCCTCAGAATGTTTTCTTTGTGAATGTTGTCCTTCACTGGCCGATATTTCAGAAACTTTTGGTCTTTTTGAAGTCTGTCCCGTTGATTCAAACACCTTATCCCTGCTTTAATCGTCCTTATTTTCACCCGGATTATTGGTTGATTTGTATTCGCTTTCTATACGACTTACTTGTAGAAGGAAGTCATCGTCTTCATATGTTCTCTCACCCTCATTGGTTTCTTCACATCTCTCTTCTGTCACTTTATCACACCCTTCAGTTAAACCCTTGTGGAAGGACAGAAATAAATTTCGTCCCCCGTCTTCTGTTCTTGTCCTTCTGAACATGTCTAAACTCTCGTCGGAATCCACAGNATGTCCAAACTCTCGTCGGAATCCACAGTTATTGGTGGCATCTTAGCTTGCGTGAACACTGTCTCTGAGGTGCCAATCGNTGGCATCTTAGCTTGCGTGAACACTGTCTCCGAGGTGCCAATCCAGAAACTCAAACTCAATATCTCCATGTTGTCCTTCGTCCCGAATGCATGATAAACCTTTTTGATAAAACTTTGAAAGTTGTCCTCCACACTCAAAGCCACACACTTTGCATATATATTTCTCGACACCCTGAAATGCTAGCTTCCCGTTACCAAGCATTCCCATTCTCCTACGATTATCAACACTGTTTCTGCCATGACATTCCCAAACCTGCAACAAATAGTTTTTTTTAGACACATTTATGTTTGGTCCACATCGAGTAACACACAATTACTCACGTTATAACTTGTCTACGACGACATTTACTACAGAATAAATGTTATCCGACCAGGTGGGACAATCAGAATTTAAGAGAGGATGAGTTAATGCTCTTACCTTCGGAGATTCGTTAATTCTGTCTACAGAGATGAAGCTGAACAAATGAAGCTCCATATTAATTATGGTAGTGATCGCTATTATCCATTGATCTTTGTAATTAATGCTATTAATTACAACTGAAACGGCCTGTCAAATCATGTCCACAGTCAACTTTTAATTTTTGGCGCCAAATCCCTTCGACATTAATCAGTGGCACGCTCGTAAATACCACTCCTTTATCAGCTGGGCGCGTGTAGGTGAATCGGGGGCACAACCGTAACTCACCAGATGGGCCAATGCCACACGTTTATGGTATGTGAGACAAGATTCGGCCCATGTGGCATTTCTTGCAATTTTCGCAACCTTTTATGGCATTACCAAAAAATTTCTCTAAAAAATACACTAAAATATTAAATGATAAATGTTAAATTTTTAGAAAATTAGAAGTTATGAATCAATAACAATTTAATAAGTTTTAAATTTTGAACTAATATTTTTAATTAATGATGTATAATTAATTATGCATTGAAACTAGGGATGGACATTTGAACCGAATAAATCGAACTGACTTTAGTTCGGTTCAGTTTATTTTGTTAGTTCGGTTCAATTCGGCATAATTTTTTTTTTTTAGTTCGATTTTTAGTTTGACGATAATATTTTTTTTCAAATTAACCGAACCGAACCGATCCAGACTGGATCGAACTTGCTAAAATAAACAAAAAAACCCTAAAAACTCAAAATAACTAGAAAAATAGAAAATTTAACCGAAATTAATATTTTTGAACCGAATAAATTGAACTTCAAAAATAAAAAACTGAACTGAACAAACCAAGTACCGAACCAAACTTTAGTTCGTTTCAACTCAACCACAAAAATAAGAAAAAAACACCAAACAAATCGAAAGAAAAAACCGAATGCCCATCCATAATTAAAACCAACAAATTTATCTTCCTGAAGCAAAAGAAAAAGTATATAAAATCTATTAATAAAAATAGTATATTTAAAAAAAAAAACTGATTTTAGTATTTTACCCACCTTAAATTAGAATTCAAACAGATTTATAATCTACAATTTAACAGGAATTAAAAAGCAAGATTTTATTTTGTGTTACACAAAAGCTTAGACCATGAATGGTTATTAGTTTTAGGTGACGATCGGTAATATGTGGTGTCAAAACTGAAATGCAGTAAATATTATAAGAGTATTAGGGCGCTAATCCCGCGCTGCGCGCATGTTTATTTGTTTTTCAGCGATTTTCGTAAAATTATGTATAGCATCCTCTCATAATTTTATCTAATTAACTTGTTGCAACGTGAGTGAAATTTTAACCCACTCTTGAAGAAGACTTATTTTTATAGTGAATTTACTTGTCATTGAAATCTGGGAATATTGTTGTTAAAAAAGAAAGAATTCATTCGCAGTAACTAATAGGCTTCGGAAAAAAGTATTATTTGTTCATTGCAACCAATAAAATAAAATGGTTTTCAAAAGAAAAAAGATTAAAAACATATGAGTTACAAATAAAAGATCTTTTAGTTTTTCGTAATTCATATTTGATAGCTGATTTGTTATCTTTCCTATGCTAGGGAAATACTTCTATTACAGAAACATGGCTTTAAGGTTTGTTAACTTGATTTGACTTTTTTCTTTTTTGATCTTGTATTCAAATGCAGAATGGTAACATGGAAACGCGTAAAGCACAACGATAACACTATGAATAAGCTTGTATAATAATATGTTTTCGACAATACACCTACTTTTAAATTAGGAGAAAAGTATATATGTATTTATAAATTAAGGTGTGTATAGATCTATAACGCCAAGTTTTTCAAGAAAAAGAAACAAAGTATAATATATTTAAAGATGAATTGTTTTTATCACCATTTACTTCATTTTTCCAAATTCTATGGTTGTTATGTTTATTTTAGTAATACCAAGGTTTTCTACCCTCATTTGTCAATATCATGCATCTAATCACTATTGCATTATAAGTATATACATATCTAGAGCATAGTAATCACTATTGCGTTGATGTCAAGATTTCTTTTACATTTATGAAAATGATATACTTTTTATTGGATAAATTAAATTCATCTACCAATTAGCTTTCGAAATTTGTCTAAATACTTGGAACAATGCATAGCAAGTTGTTAACAAGACATATCTAGTTGCTGACAATGTAAGAATAGTTGCCGACAAAGCATTACTAGTTGCCGACAAAGCATAAACAATTGCTAATATAAACTGGACTATGGCGAGAATCTATTTGAAGAATATCTTAGAACCAACGGGCCGTCGATTATGACGAAACCCCAAGCCTTTTAGAATTTTAAGTTGGTTTCGATATAGATATATTCCAACCAATAAATAAGATTCATGTAAATTTATATCCCGAAAAATAAGAACTTGTTAAGTAATCTTTCCAACCAGGATAGGGTTAGGTTGAACACACCTATAAATAGGAAAGCTCTCATATTTATAAGGAAAAAGAGAAAAACCCAAAGCTACTTAATCACGACCTCTCAAGGAGAACGATCAAGTTCATAGCAAATCAATAACCTACGATAACTAGATTCTAAGGCGATAAACTATTGAATCTCGACAAAAATCCTTAGACAATTTTTGATTCTCGATAGATTAAATCGGTTGTGATGTTTACTCATTGATAAATAAAAATACTAATTCATTTGTCATTCTGTAGAACTATCTCATTAAGAACACGTTAAATTTTCCCAAAACCTTTTGGTTCTGGAGCTTCTTTTGGTCCATTTGCTTTACTATTGTTTGAATTCCAATTTTCATGATAATCATATATATATTCCTAAATTTAGGCTTAGAAGCTGCAATATATGTGAGGAAGACAAGCGAAATTCGTAAACAATGCTTCATAGAATAGGAGAGAAGGAGAAACGTTTTCTTTGAGTAGATATATTTGATCCTTAGCTTCTACGTTGATGTACTTATGAGAATTTGTTTCATTAATTAAATTTTATTTTAATTTAGATTGGTAAAATATTTAAGATGCATCTGAATTTGTGTGGAGTCCAAAATTAAATAGATGATGAGATGAAGCTCTAAGGGAAAAACAAAAACTTTGCTACCGTATATATGATTTTAGCCTTTTAGGTACTTTATGTTTTGTTATTGGTATTTGGGATACTTTGTGTTGTTTAACTAGATGGTTAGGTACTTTGTAATTTTTGTATGAATTTTTTATCCAAAAATGCCCTTGTATTATTAAGTATAATAAATAATATTTATTTTCCATTTTTTGAGTGAATAAAAATCTTTATCTTAATTGCATAACATTTATTCTCTAATATTAAGGAGGAATGGTGTATTGGTGTATATTCTTGGTTTAACCTGACACAAGTTTTATAAAATACATAAAATTTTCTTTAGTCATCGTTCAACTTAATATTTCAGGATTTTTTCTGTAGGAGAAGAGAGTTTTTTTCTATGCTCATTGATGATATGCATCTTCAGAAGAATATTAATGGAGATGTAGCAGTCACGATCATATAATCTGTAAGAACTTGATCAAATAGTGTTTTTGTCGTTTTATCTAATTTTTGCAAGATATTTTTTGTTTACATATATTTTCAATGACTATTTTGTACTTGATACTTTATTTGGTATAAAAACAATGTTTTCTCCTTATTAAATTTTTGAGGCCTTTCATCTTAAGGGTGATGTAAGTTTTGATTGTCTTATGCAATTATTTTCTCATGGTGGTTTGTGATTTTTTTTTATAGTGAATGGCCACATGTTTTATGAATATTAATATATTTTAAAATTTGTGAACCAAAGATGAATAGTTTTCTTAAATATTATATGTTATTTTTTCTTCATTTTGAATTTATTCATGAATGGTAAATTAAAATCGCTCGTACAAAATTATACTTGATTGTCAGCACCATTACTGTATGACTCCTAATTGTGAGTGGTAAATAAATCTAATGAATATTGAACAGAGCTCATGCTTGGTGGATAACATTTTTCAATGATGAGTAACATTTGTGAGTGGTGAACAGCTATAGTGAGTGGTGAATATCACTTGTGAGTGGTCAACTTGTCATTTAGAAATGTGGGTTGCAATAACATTAGTAGTAAATAAAAATAATTTGCATTGTAAACAATGAAGCATTATATTTTGGTAAACATCATGAAACATCACAAAAAGCATGAAAAAGCTAAAAAAGACATAACAAAGTCCGAAGCATTCAAAAGATCGATATCCATAATAAATGCAACAAGGTAGAAAGATAAAGTTGTCTAAGTTTAAGTCTTCATTGTTAGAAAACTCCACATATAGTACTTTTTTGACAAACAACTTATGTAACATTGGTGGAAAAGATTATTAAAGAAATTCACTTACATGAAACAATTTAGCATACACTTAAAAATACCATGACTTTAACTAGTGAATGGCAATTGGTAATTTTACATTGGTGAATGGAAATTATACATTTTGAATGATATTTGTGCATTGTAAATAATGTATGTGAATGACGAGCACCGCCCCATGAAATGTTGAATGATATTTGTCTTGAAATCTAAAATCAACATTGTTGATATGTGTTACATTGATAATAATCAATAATTGTAGACTATATTGACATCGATCTGATGAATGAAAACGAATAAAATACAAAGCATAAATTTATCATAACGATAGAAAAGAGTAGAAACAAAGAAGAGTATAAGACAAAGAAACAGAAATAGAGTTGTTGGTGTGTTTGTCTCTCCAGTCATCAGAAGTGCTGGTGTAATAACCCAAAAGTGGTAAATACATCACCGTTAAACACCCCATATTCTAACTTGGTCCCAAGTGGGACCGTCAAAATTCGACTGAGATGATGTAATGGATTCACCGTAAGTCTACCTCTCATGGACACTTACACTATGAGAAGAAAAACAAACGAAAGTGTTGACTGGCGGAGATGATGATTGAAGTGCAATGGTGAGAGAGTCGCTTGAAAATGAATGAGGAGAAGAAGATAAATTTTCTTCATTAACCGAAAGAGAGAGATACGAGGCGGCAACTTAGTATGAAACATCTTTAGAATATTAGATTGATGTAGAATCAAATAATTATTGTAGGTATAATAATTTTAATTTGTTTATTTACTTAAAGATTAAATAGTAATTTGTAAATGCTAAAATACCCTACAATCAATGTTTTTAAAAGATGCATATTCTTCAAATTATAAAATTTTTAGTATTTATATAGCCAATTTTCTCATATTTTATTAAATTTAATTTAATTTTAATAATATATATGGTAATTTATGTGGTAAAATTGTTATAAAAATATGAGTTAACCTTTTTATGAGTGCAAGTAGTGGTTGGACACTAATCTGATCGATAAGTTATTAAAATAAATAATTTTAAACATAGTTAACAAATACAACTTTGACAAAAAAAAAGTTAACAAATACAACATTTATCATAAATTTAAATTGTTATATTAATAAATATTCTCTCTATTTCATTTTATTTTATATTTAAGGATTTTGCAAGCTGATGAATAAAACACAAAACGTCATTTATCTCTTTTCCATAAAAAGAGCTAATTTAATTAATCAAAAATCATTAAATATAATATTAATGGTTATAACTTTAAATTATTGCATAGAAATGTGAAAACATTACTTAATATGAAACAAAAAAATTCTTAAAAATCCATTTAAAATGAAACAGAGGAAAAATCTTTAAATACAAAATTAACAGAAAAATATTTATAACATTTATATAAATAATTAACATTTTACATTCCAAAAAATATTTGTAATCTCATCTCGTACATTATTCATATATCGACCATCTATCGTAGCTTCTTCTATTCATATATTGACTATTTCAAAAATATTTAAACTAAAATAATTTCCTTCTAACCAAAAAGCAGGTGGAATTTTTTAAAGTGAAATTTACAAAATGCAGAAAAACAACACAAGTTAAGAGAAAATGTAAGTGAAAAATATTAACTGAAACTCTACCACATGAATTTTTTCATGGCGTTGAGATTATCGTATTTTACAAAAGAAATATAACTCAAGATTGTAAATCAACCATAATTTAACATAATATAATTCAAATTCTAAAAATTAGTTTAACGCATGGCTGATAATATTTTTGAGTTAAGTATGAGTTATGTCCATAATTCAAAATAATTATGCTACCAATCAAAGCCTTAGTTTTTGATTTTGGTTTTAAATTTTTGATTTTTTTTTTTTGAATTTTCTTTTTGTAAAAGAAGGTTTTTGATTTTTTTATTTTTAGTTTTAGATTTTGTTATAAATTCTATCTTTTATTAATTTTGAATGGAAATATTGATTTATATCAATATTCATTTTTAATTTTAAGATACTTGTGTTTTACTGTTCATTGCTAAAACTATTGTTTCTTACTAAAAGTAAAGAATATTGAAATTGCTAGAATATATATATATATATATATATATATTATATATAATCATTAAAAAATAAATACAAACTAAAATTGGGCGATAATTTCTTCTGTTCCAATGGACTAAAAAAATAATACGCAATTGACGAAATGAACTTTCATGTCCCATTTCTTTAATAAAAAATTGAATGGACGATTTTATCCATAACTTTATTTATAAAAAAGAAAAAAAGAGGGCAAAAGTAGTCTTATTCCGAATTTGTATAGGAGCGCGTTACAACAGGTGATAAGCCTCGATTACGTGAGTTGTTGGCGAATTCCGTTGTACGAACACCGAAGACTAGTAAACATAATTGAGTCGTAACTCGCTAACAGATGCAGAAAATATTCTAAAGCCCTAAGTTTTCTTGTGCGGGGAATTGAATGTGTCCTTGCCTCTCCCCTTCATCTCTCTTATTTAAGCCTTAAGATTGGTTCGCATTCCTTTTATGCCTTCCGTTCTTTTGCGGAAATCTTCCTTTTCTTATGCAAAAATCTTCATTTTCTGGATTTCTTTCTTTTTTCACGGATTGCAGGCCAAGCTACGACCGCCATCATGCTCGGGCTTGATTCTCGGTTAAAGTCGTAAGTGGGTTGTTTCCCTGTTGTAGGCCTCGTTGGGCTATTTTTACGGTTTTAAGCGATTTTTACGGTTCTCGTCAAAGAACCAAACCTTAGTACGATGGTACGATCGAAACTTTGCTGATCATAAGAAGTAATCGTATAGCTACGGTGACTATGGTGTTTACGATAACTGAAACTGCCTATACGATTAGCTTTGGATACGATAAGGACGAGTTTTACGGTTTTCGTCGTAGAAATCCAACGGAAACTTGGAGTGATATGAAACAAGAGACGAGAGATTTGAGATGATGTCAACTTGCCACTGGCAAGCTGAACTTGCGAGATTCGGCTCGCCAACTGGCAACCTGAACTGTTGGAATCCAGCTCGCCAACTGGCAAGCTGAGTGTGCGTTCGGCGTATGTGTTCTCGTTCGGAGCCCAAAACATTTATTGGAAAGTCTTGACTTATACTTTTTTGTTCCAAAAAACGTGTCCGTTAAGGTCTTAGTTTTCCTCGAACGTTGCCATAAGCGAACCATCTTGCCTCGTTAAAAATTAAGTGATAGGAAAACCCAATGGGATAAAATCTTCTCGGCTAAGGAAAAAAAGTACAAAGATGGTTGTCTACCTGTTCAACGACGGTTATGCGTTTCTTCCGAAATATATTTCCGAAAGATGTACAAATTTGGTTAACATGTTCCATTGATTGGGATTTATGAAGCATTAACTTCGTTGTGACCATTTTTGACCCTAACTATTAGCCCCCCAGCGTGCAAGGATGTTTGGAGAGTTCTCGTGAGGTGTTGAGGGTAGACAAAATTAACGGCTCAAAAGTTCAGAGATGAATAGTAAAAAAATTCTTATAAAATGGAGAAGTTATCTATTTAGATTTCACTTATCCGCTTCACAAGCAACTTTCAGAGGTAGAAAAACTTTTATTCTCTCATTTCTCTTTATTGTTTCCTTTTTTTACCTTGTCATAAATTCGGGGATGGGGGTTGCGGCAAATGCGTCACCGTAAATTTTTGACCCCGAGAGTATTCGAACATAAGATGGGGGTGTAGCACTGTCGGTTAAATTCTTGAGATATTTGATCGAGTCGAATGAGGTTGAGAAATATTTATGCAAAACGTGCGGTGAAGATGCTCTGCCTCCTGAGCCATGTGTCCTCAGAGGCCCAAATCTTCCGAAGACTCTGGAGGTCCTAGTGATTACATGATGTCCTTTCTAACCATTATCCGGGAGTTCTGTAGGTTGCCAGATGACGTAGAATTTCGTCTGCCTATAGACAACGAGGAAGCCAACTCTCCGTCGTCGGGCTGGTTAACCTGTTATGAGGCCTACATGTTGATTTGTCAGCTATGGTTTCCTATTCTGGGTGTTATAGTCGATTTTTTGTGTCAATACGGTATAGCCAGATCTCGCCGCGTGGCCTTCAGCATCTGATTGGTATCTTAGTGTTGAGCTACGAGCGAGGATTGGTTCTAGATGCTGATTATCTGACCGCGCTTATTCATGCGAGGAACAAGTACAACACGCTCAAGTATTACTTGGTGCCTCGAGGTAATATGGGGGATTATTCAGTTATTTCAAAACAAATGTCTGCATTGGAATGAGCGCTACTTCTTCGTCCGAATAAATAACGCCTCCGTCGAGGAGGAGTANACAGGTTTTTACTCCTATCTAGCAACTAATCCTAGACTACTTGAATGTCGATGTAGTACTTAGGTGTCAAATCCAGTTCTAGATGCAATTAACTCACTAGTTCTATTAGAATCACGTTCGGTCTAAGCAATTAAAAGTTTGTTGTGCTTATCGATTAAAACGTGCAAGTTGTGAAAACCGACAAATGATTAAGCTAA
>OVBE01015174.1:0-11635 GCA_900406425.1 Iberis pinnata | reverse complement strand
ATTTTAATTTTATTAATTTTAAATTATAATATTAATAATTATATATATATATATATAAAATAATAATTAATATTTTTAAAAAATTTTGGTTTTTTAATTTCCGTCAGAAATTCCGTTGGGAATTTCTCATGNATTTTAATTTTATTAATTTTAAATTATAATATTAATAATTATATATATATATATATATAAATTAATAATTAATATTTTTAAAAAATTTTGGTTTTTTAATTTCCGTCAGAAATTCCGTTGGGAATTTCTCATGGAAACACCTCGTCAGAAAGTCTGTCAGAAATTCCTGACGGTTTACAAAAACTGTCCAATTATATTTGACGGATTTGTCCGTCAGGAATCCCGTGATTTCTTGTAGTTAATGCGATTAATTACTAGACATGTTTATACTAATGAAATTTCATTTTTTTATTTATGATACTAGTAATACATAATATAATATTCAACAAACTAATTTATAAGAAATTTTTTTATATATAGTAGATGAGAAACATAAAATTTAAAGTAAACATTCACAAAAGATAACACGTGTTATATGTTATAGACAATTATGTAGATTTTAATTGATATATATCTTTTAGGATATTCTAGATTATTTAATCTTTAAGAGTTGTTCTACTATTTTCCTATATAAAAATCTCACTTATCATATAAAATACACATAATATAAAAAAATTCTCACTTTATTCATAACACATTATCAATGAAAAATGGAGAATTCCATTTTAATACATCAATAGTGTTTCACTTACCCTTTTAATGCATGAACTATTCAAATACTCAACTTAATACACCAACCAAATTGTTTGCTCATTTTAATACACAAACTCTCAATATCTACCTATTTTACTCGGGTTCGGTTACTTACAGTTTAAGACACCGTTAACTTTTGTNAATTCTCACTTTATTCATAACACATTATCAATGAAAAATGGAGAATTCCATTTTAATATATCAATAGTGTTTCACTTACCCTTTTAATGCATGAACTATTCAAATACTCAACTTAATACATCAACCAAATTGTTTGCTCATTTTAATACACAAACTCTCAATATCTACCTATTTTACACGGGTTCGGTTACTTACAGTTTAAGACACCGTTAACTTTTGTTTTTTTTTTAAATTGAAAAATATAAAAATCCAAAAAATCCAATTGGTATATTAAAATGGAATTTTCCCATAAAAAAACCCTAGATATCTTTTCAGGTAAGTGCAATTTACCTTATAGTTTAAAAGTTAATAATTCATGGTTTATTGCTTGTTTTAAACTAATTTGTTTGAAGAAATCCACTAATATGTTTCGTTAACTTTTTAATCAATATCTCACATGCTTCAGTCAGTTAATTTTTTTGAAACTACTGGCTTGATCGATATAAATTTCATTTCTTATGAGATTTGATATGATGTTTTATGTAATTGTTGATCGTTTGTTAGGTATTATTTTACGTAGATCTCAATGAAATTTTACTTTTTCAATCATAAATATTTTTCGATTTAATTTTTAATTTATTAATAAAAGGACAACATTTACCATGTACAAAGTATGGTCCAACGAAGAAGTAAACTGTAATAAATCAAGAGTGGTTCCTTTGTGGTAGACGAGCTTTTTAGGCAGGAGAGAGCAAATGTGCGTGCCTCATTAAAACCTATTACTAGAAAAACCACAAGAAATAAAACTAGTGATAGGAAAAAGAGTAAAACGAACAATTGCGGCCTAAGGACCAAAGAGGATAGGACTACGCCAAAGTGGTAAATATGGAAAGTGCAGGATAATATTTAAGGCTGTAAGGCATTCCATCTTGTGGTAAGGGAGTGTAGCGGCGAGGAGGATGCGTTGGCAAGGCTATGGATGCGGTCGGACACCAGGTGGACGATTCTTGAGCTGATGTACGCAGTGGTGTGATGAGGACGACCATGTCTTCGACCATTATGTTCGCACCATAGGTGGTATATAGCCATTTGAAAGCATAGCTTAAGGAGAAAACTATCAATGTGAGGGCGGGTGCGGCTTCGGAGCGTAGCAAATGTAGCAGACCAACACGGTGATAGGTGTGGGCCCAAGATTGATGAATTGATGACTGCCCAAACGGTGAAAGAGTAAGAGTAGGAAAAGAAAAGGTGATCTCTCGTCTCTTTAGATTCTCCGCATAGCGTAACATGGTTTGAATTGACCCAAAGTTCTCATGCGTGCACCTGTCGATAACTTATTAAGAAGAAAAAGCTAAGAAATGAAAACACATCGGGGAATAGCTTGTGAAAACTAAACTAATTTACCCCCAATCTAGTTCAGGAGAGGGGGGAGCATATATGCTGTCATGTGATGGATGAAGAGAAGTTGGCGTTGTAGGTATCATTGACGTGTTTCCAGAGAAGTTAGTCCTTGCTTGACATGGGGGAAACTAGAAGAGATGCAATATGGTCAGTTTAGAGATGAAGAGTCTTAGATCGAAGCCTACAAAAGGACCATGTGGTGAGATATTTGCAACATCAGCTACAGAGGAGTGAAGCGGGATGCCAAGCTCTCTGGGGCTAGAATCGACAATGACCTGAAATAAAGGACCCAAGGGCGACCAGTTATCAAACCAACAGGAAGTGTTGTGTCAATTACCAATATCAATCTTCAGGATAGTGGACGGTAAGGGTCGGAGTTTCAAAAATTTTCTCCATATATGTGATTCTTTGGCTCCACTTTGACGCCCCGGAATGTGGAGTGTCTTAGTAAAAAATGACGAGTCAATGCAACCCACAACGATGTGTTTGGTTAAGAGGCTCCACATCAAAGAGAGGGAGAATACTATGGCGGAGTCCTCTAACCGATAAATACCTAAGCCCCCTTCATCACTGAGTCTGCATACATCTTACCACACTATCTTTGCATTATGTGACCTTGAAGGAGAGATTGACCACAAAAAGTTGCTACAGAGGCTGGTGATTGTTTTTAACAAACACTTCAGGAGTCTGAGTGTGGCATGCCAAAAACATGTTGTGCTAACAGTGATCGAGTTTATGAGTTGCACTTGACCCGCAAAAGAGAGAACCTTGGAAGCCCAAAAGGTTATGTGGTTGCAAATGCAATCAATGAGAGGCTCATAGTCATGACGTGTCATGGATTTTGTCGTCAAATGTATCCCCAGGTAACAGATGGGCCAAGAGTCTACGCACAGACCCACAACTATGATTGCTTCTAGAGCGAGCGAGGATGGAAAACATGAGAAGTAGATGGATAATTTGGCTACATTGATTTGAAGACCTGACATTCAACCAAAGGATTGCATGACTTGTAAAATGCATGTGATTGAGTCCGGGAGGCCATCCGAATAAATAAGTATATCGTCCACAAAGCAGAGATGGGTGAGACAAGAGGTCTAGACTGCGTGTAATAGATGATAGGTCTAGAATTTAATCCTATAACTATATTATAGAGACAAATCACTATAGCATAGTAAATGGTCGAATCCACAAAGACCAAACAGTGCGACGTTTAGTTTAATTTTAAATCAAGCTAAGACAGTAAATAAGAATGATGGTAACTAAAATAAAGCGATAACTAAAATAAACGAAGTTGAAATAAATAAATCAAAGCGTCATGCATTAGGGAATTCTACATGTATTCAGGTTTAAAAGCTAAAGTTAACATGCAAAATTTTGATTTTAAAAATAGTTCTCAACATGAAACCATAAATAGAATAATCTTCTCTCGAAGTGTTAAACCCTATGTTCGAATTATTAGAAATAAACTCTTGTCGTGTATAACTAATTCAACCATGCATTAATGTTTAGATTCAATTGTTCATAAGCATTCAAGACAATACTCTCGCAAGTAAGAACAATTTTTTGATAAATATGTGAATATTATTATATATTAGTGTTTGTAGTGGGTTGCATAAATAAAATATAAGCTGAGTGATGCCAAAAAATAATAAAAAACAGCACAGAGCTAAGATTAGAGATATAGCCTATCCTTTTTAAGAATGTTGTAACCAGGTTTGCATAAGATCCTTGAATTTCTTTCTTTTCCTCTTTGCCAGTATCATGTCACGTATTAGCCTATCCACGAATACGAATAGTTGATCTCCCGAGGTAGTGGTAGTGGTGTGTATACGGGCATTCCTCTCCTGCCATACAGAGTATATGACGACTTGGCAGACTAGTCGACGAAGCAGTTTCGTTGAAGGTGGTGATGTTAGGAGCCGATGTGATAGTGCAGACCAGTTATGGAAGGCTGTGAAGGTGCAGCCAAGACGTTGAAGAGCTCTCCTCCAAACAGTAATGGGTATATTGCATCGTAGCAGCAAGTGATCACGAGATTCAAGTACCAAATTGCATAAGCATCAATTTAGTTGGGTGCTTGTATTCCATTGATTAATCCTCTCTCTTGTAGGTAGTTTATCCAAATTGCAAATCCAGTAGAGAAAAGCGTGTTTTGGTAGTGCTCCTTTGAACCAAACATTGCCATGGCAAAATATTGGATCTATGTCTTAGTTCTTCCCATGTACATGCAGTAGAGTATTTAGAGATGTTAGTATTTTGCATATGCCAAAGATAAAATTCATGTAGAATAGAGGAAAGAGGGTTTATTGAGGTTAGAGCGATGTGTGATAATTCTGCCTCTTCTGCTCTTGGTGGTCTAATACGCCACATTCCTCACCTAACAGCTTGTGGTACAAACTGTGCAGGGAAACTCCTAATTGCTGAGGTCCAGTCTCTCCAAGCAAATCAATCAGCGGACCTGTTTCTAGCCAATGATCATACCAAAAGCTTGCCGTTGTCCCTGACTCAATTTTGGATCTTATGAACCTCTTTACTAGTGGTCGGAGGCTCACTAGCGATTTCCAAGTGGCTGAGGAGGCTCTAGCTTCATCATGTGCCCAAAAGCTAATAGGTTTTTAGTCTATGCCACTTTGTCCATAAAATCCATAATGAGTTTGTGTCTGAAACTAGTAACCAGATGAGGCGCAGATTGATGTTTTTATTCCATAGCCCAAAGTCTCTAATACCCAATCCACCCTCGTTTTTTGGATAGCACAAATTTGCCCAGCTCACTTTGGCGAGAGGTTTTTTCTCTAATGAACCTGTCCACAAAAACTTGGTGCACATAGATTTAATTTGTTTTATGCAACCAGTAGGCAGAACTAGTGCAGACATCCAAAAGTTTAGTAAGTTGAATATGACGGACTGGAGACACTGCAAACAACCTGCAAATGAGAGCGTTTTTAGCGCCCAACCAGATATTTTGGATTTGATCTTATCTAGAAGCGGGGTGTAGTCTCCTATGCGTAGCTTTTAGTGCATTAGAGGTAGTCCTAGGTACCGTATTGGTAAAGTACCAATGGTGAAACCCGAATATGATAGATATGAGGTTTCATCATGGTTCTCTCCCCCGATAAAGAGCTTCGTCTTGTGTGGGTTCATTGTAAGTCCCGACCATCATGCGAAAACACTTAAATATCTTGAGATTTCATGTAATGAATTAATTGAGCCATCAAAGAAGACCATTAGGTCATCCACAAACGCAAGGTGAGAGATAGGAGCTGAAGAAGCTAGGTGGTGGTAATTAATATGTCCAGAGGCAAAGTGTTGGTCTAGCATTCTCGAGAGTGGCTCTAGGGCTAAACCAAATAGAAAAGGTGAGAGGCATCTCCTTGTCTCAAGCCTTTCTTTCCTTTGAAGTAACCATGAAGCTCCCCATTTAGAGAAACAGAGAAACTTGTAGTGGATATGCAACTGTTGATTAAAACGATAAAGGAAGGTGGGAATTGCATTGCTTGAAGAGTGAGGATGATAAAATCCCACTTGACAGTGTCGAAAGCTTTTCGCAAGTCGATTTTCAACATGCCTCTTAGTGGTCTAGATTACCCTTTATATCCATGAAATAATTCAGTGGGAAGTAGTACGTTTTCTAGTAGCAATCTACCAGGTACGAACACCGATTGGTTGCTCAAAATCAGATGCGGAATCACCCTTCTAAGTTTGTTTGCCAACACCCTGGAGATCAGTTTGTACACAGTATTGCAACATGATATTGGTCGGAAGTCACTCATTGTGGTTGCATTAGCATTCTTTGGGATTAGTGTGAGGGAAGTCGAGTTCCATTAAGACAGCAATCTGCCGGAGTTGAAGAATTCAAGAGCTACGTTGATTAGGTCTGTTCCCACCGTCTCCCAGTTGCTTTTGAAAAATTCCACCGTGTACCCGTCCGGACCTGGCGCCTTATTACGGGGTAGTTGATTGAAAGCATTGTTTTCCACACCCTTCTTTTTTTTGTCTCATATCAGATAACAAACATATTTCTTGATTTCTTGACGGGTGTATGGTGCTTCTAACAGTGATTGGCATTGTTGGAGCATTTGTTAGATATTGTAGATGCAAGGGAACTTAGAGTCACATTCGTTGGAGATGGAGCTGTCCCAATAGAGTTCTTGAAAAATTCAACAGCAATATTAGAGATCTCTAAAGGGTATGATCGGAGAGATCCAGAATCAACCGCTAAGAAAAAGATAGAATTGACAGAATTTCTAGATTTGATAGAGCGATGAAAGAAAGCAGAGTTTGCGTCTCCGCTGTTTATCCAATTTATTCGTGATCGCTGCATTAAGTAAGAAGTTTCTGCTCTTGCAAGGGTTTGCCACTGAAAATGTGCGGCTCTTTCTTTTCTTGCCAGATCCGGGGTGGGTTGGCTTAGCAGTGTGTTTTGTAGTTCATTCATTGTCTCTTGTGTTTCGGCTACTCGTTGTTCAATGTTGGATAAGTTCCTTTTTGCGAAGTCTCTAATTATGTTCTTCAGCCATTTTAGCCTTTTTTAGAAGACAAACATCTTCGTGCCTGCAAAACGTAAAGTGGGCCATAAGTGCTTAATTAGCATGATGAACTCTTCATTTTGGAGTAAACAATTCATAAATTTAAAGGGTTTCTTCCTTCTTTCAATGCTCATTTCTAGATAGATACAACCTGGGCTATGATCTGAGACATTAGTTTCACCAAACACTGCAAGAGAGGATGGGTATAGGAGATTCCAGTGACTGTTGACAAGGATTCGGTCAAGCTTCTTAGTGATTGGATCTTCAGTTTGATAATTTGTCCAAGTAAAGGTGTTTCCACAGAAATGGAGGTCTGAAAGGCCGGCTGCATCTAAACAATTCCCTAGTCTCCTCATGTTTGCCGATGAGTAGTTTGGGTCAAGAGAGGAATGGTCATGTCCATAAAAAATTTGGTTAAAATCTCCCAATACAACCCACGGGAGGTTTGAGATCTCTGAATTGTTTGCTAAAGTTACGAGTTCGTTCAAGAGGTGAATTCTGTCTACAGCTATGTTGGACGCATAGACAAAAGTTGCTGCAAACTCTGAGGAAGCTGGGGAGAGTTTGACTCTGCATGTGATTGATTGAAGTGAGCGATGATATACAGTGACTGTTGCTGGTTCCTTTCAAATTATCCAGATTTTTCCAAGGGGAGAGAACTCGTAATTTGATATGAGTGACCAGTTTGGAAAAGATCGATCCATGATGCTTTTTGCTTTTTCCTGTTGAACATACGTTTCCAAAAAACTACCAAAAGATGGTTGATGCAGCCTGAGCCACTGCTTTATTATTCTCTGTTTAGTACGGTCATTTAGACCTCTAATATTATAACAAAAATATCCATAAAAAGATGGGGATAAGATTACTGATGACTAGAGCTTGAAGCTCTAGCCTTCACCGTTGATTTTCTCAGTTGCCGCTTTGCAACAATCTTAAGAAATCTGTCATTTAACTCTAATGGGTTATCCTCCTCGCCTGATATAACATCCGTACTTGAAGCTGAACCGGATGAAGGAGATGTTGGAGTTGAGTTGACGTTAGACATGTCAATGCCTAGATAAATACTTATTTCTGGAACCTTTGTTGCTGGATTATGCGATGAGTTTAGTGTGTATGTGAAATTTAAGCACTTCCCAGAGCCAATTTGAAGCTGTTGCGTAGGAGTAGCTGCGGTATTTGGGCTAGGATCGTTCTTTTGCTGCGAAGCTGATTCCTTAATTTTTAGGGGGCCTAAACGTTGAGCAGGTGATGCTGGAGGAGATCGTTCTATACCTTTCCCTTTGTCGATGAATGTGCCAATGTCTTTCTCATAGGGAATTATGCGACCAGTGGGTCTATAGTGTGCTTGTGGGACATCATAGGCTTTGTTAAAGGCTCCTTGTGACCTAGGGCAGTTGGCTATTGAATGCTCAACTGATTTTCAGTGATAACATTTGATCAGAGCTGCAGGACATCGTGATATGGTGTGGCCGACCCTTTTACAATGTTCACAAAGTGAAGGAAGCCAAGGGCTTGACACTTCAATACGACAGACTTCTCCGGTTTCAAATTGAGCGTTTACCGCTTCCGGAAGAGGTTTGCATGGATCAATTATGGTGTAAACTCTAGCTACTTCCAAGTTGGTGAGATTTGCTGTTGCTGGATGTAAACAAATTGGGTGGCCAAAGAGGCCAGCGATGTGTTCCAGCCCTTTTTGAGAGAAGAATTGGAAAGGCACTTTGCGGAGTTTGAGCCAGACTGGAACCGTTGTTAGCTCGGGTTTGGTTGGAGTGAGACCCGGACTCCATTTTGCGACAAACATTGTTTGCCCTTGTATTTTCCATAGTCCCTGGCTCAATATACGTTTCCTAGTGTTCGGGAAAGGGACTCTAAACAGGAAAGAGTGACCTTCCATTTTTGATACGGATATGTCTTTGCGATTCTTGCTCCAAATACCATTAACTATTGCATGAATTGCTCCTCGAGATGGCGGTTCTTCGTAGAATTGACCAAGAATGAACAGATCCCACGCCCTATTGTTTTCTTCTATGACGCTGTTTGGGATTTTGACACACTTTTCACCTGATTCAAGAGTGAACACTTGACCCCATGGTTGCATCTTATTGTTTACCTTCATCAGATCACTCCAGGGGAGAACTGTGCTTAACTCGGTTGAGTTACTAGTTTTTGCTACATTAGGATCATTTACAGCAGAGGCTGAAGTGATATGGTGGTCCTTGGGGGAAGATTGATTGGTGATGTCTTTGGTAGATGTTACTGGAGGTTCAGAATCATCCAATTTGTTCCCAATTTCCTTCAATTGAACTTTGGTGGGTTTAGGCTGAGCTTCTATTTTTCAGTTGAGAGGAGATCGACTTGAAGATCTTCGTTTGTGGGAGGATCTTTATGTGATTTTGTAGCTAAGACATCTTTCTGAGCTAAATCTTCCTTAGTGGGCTTCGTCTGAGAATAAGATTTAGGAGCTTCTATGGAATCTTTTGGTGTAGTAGCGGCTCGTGGATGAGGCGCATGAACCGATCCGGTCTGGGGAAGGACTTGAGAGGCAGATTTTATCGGTGGAGGTATGCTCTTAGTGGATTCTCTAGATAGAGGAGGCACTGCTGTTGTTGTCTTTGCCGGTAGAGATCCTGACCCATATCGGTTCTGCTTCTTCTTGGGTGGAGATTTCTTCTTTACCTTGTTTCCCATGGTGACATCGGGCCGGCGCCATTNCGGGGGGGGGGGGGGGGGGGACTTCTTGTTGTCGCCAAAAGAATCGCCTGGCACACTTACCGATGAAGAAATAGCCGTTAATGGCGACTTTTTAGTAAGTAAGAACACTTATTCATCTAGATTAGATCAGACTTCTAAACCAAATATCTTTGTGTTTATAGTTCTAATATTAATGAACTAGTTAGCTACTCTAATTCATGCATTAAGAACAAGTCTAGACTAAGA
This sequence comes from Iberis pinnata, assembly GCA_900406425.1. Taxonomy (NCBI): domain Eukaryota; kingdom Viridiplantae; phylum Streptophyta; class Magnoliopsida; order Brassicales; family Brassicaceae; genus Iberis; species Iberis pinnata. The sequence continues at coordinate 1,886 of OVBE01015174.1, read as the reverse complement.
GCCTAACAAAATCAATTCTTTATGTTAAACCCTAACATTCAAAAATGGTTTCCCTGGGAAACCCTAAAACCTAAATATGGAACTACCGAGACATTGAAAACTAAACAAAAATCAATATCAAAGAAGAACTCATAATCATACAACAAAATAGATATTGGAGTATAATGAGGATTCAGAGAAACTTCTCCCAAATACAAAGGTTCCGGATGTTTTTCTTCCTCAGTAAAAACTTGAATAGAATAAAGCGTAAAAAATAAAGTATCATATTCTGTAGTATTAGACGTCCTTGGAGCACACTAGGGAGTGGTTGTCCGCTTGTGATAGTCCTTCAACGAGATTAGTGGCAAGTATCACATTCTTTAGTAGTAGACGTCCTTGGATAAACGCGCTTTGGTTGGGCGCAATGAGGTCGGGAAACCAATTCTTTTGTCAGTTAGCAAGAATTTTAGAGATGACTTTGTGCATAATGTTGAAACAAACAATATGGCGGTAGTCCTTCATTGTTTGTGGGTCATCACCTTTTGGGATTAATGCCATTAGAGTCGCATTAACCCCATGTGGAAGGAATCCAAATTTGAAGAATGAGTGGATGGCTTTAACAAAATTATAGACAATGATTGGACAAGCGGCTTTGTATAACTCAGCCGGATAGCCATCTGGACTGGCCTTGAAAGAGGTTCAGTAAGGGAAGGGTCGTAGCGGTAGGTGATAAGGTCTTGGACTTGGTCAAGAGTAGTTGGCGTGATGTTTCCAGGTTGTTGGAGAAAGGATTCCAAGTGTCATTTATGAGAGCATGGTCGAGCTTCTTTCCGATTGGATTTGCATTATGATGATTCCACCAAGTGAACTGATGGCCAACATATGCTGGGTCGTTAAGATCACAACGAAATAGAAAGTCCTGAAAATGAGTCATTCCTAGTTTCCTAGAAGAGGAAGCAGAGGAATGGTCAGAGGAAGCAATTATCTCATTGAAGTCCTAAAGATTAGCCAAGGAACAGACGGTTGCCGCAATGTCCACGACTATCTTGTCCCTCCATAACTATTGGCGGTCGTCTTGAAAATTAAAATCAAATACACAAGAAATGAGAAAAATATCACCAGACTCTAAAAGATTATGTTTATACTCAAAATGTGTTTTACAATCATTTGTAAAGGAAATCTAATGGATTATGAGATCAGTCATGTTGAAATGATACTTGAAGAAAAGATTGAACAGATTCATGAGTATTTTCCAAGACATTGTGGATGCTAAAACCCACAATGAATTTTTATCTAATATCTTTATGAGGAATTCGTGGTTCTTGTTTGATAAAGGAAGAAAAACACAACACAAATTTCAATGATCAAGTCAAAAATCGATTTAGTTTATTGATCTCTCTCCAAAATGTTTTACACTTAGTTTCTCAATAAATTTCTCGCCTTTTATTCCCTTCCGCTCATCTCGGACCGTTCCGATCTTCTCGGGTTGTTGGATCATAACTCCGATTTTTCCCTCTCTCGTCCAACGCGTAACCGCCTTCTGCTTAGCTCGTAGTCGTCTTCTGCTCAGCTAGCTNACCTTAATATATTATGAGTCGTTGTCCAGGAAATGAGGTCGGTTAGGCTAGAAACTTGTTGAGGAGGTTTCGACATCAACAGATTAGCCCCCAGGTCTCCCTACGAGCTTAGCGAGTTGGGNTCTAGTTTCAAGGCGTTTCTTGATCGCTGTTGCTGCTCAATACGCTTGCGTTTTTCCGGCCGTGCGGTCTCGGATATTCGCATACGTGTATTTCTCGTTATCATTATATATTATTTTTTATAATTGTTGTTGAGCTGGATAATCTCTTAATCGGAATCCTAATGTTTGTCAAATTGATTTGTTGCGGAATTAAGTTGAGAAAATCCCA
>OVBE01015173.1:0-11636 GCA_900406425.1 Iberis pinnata | reverse complement strand
TGTGATAGGAATAGATGTAAACTGGATATTCTATGAGCATGTTGATTGTTTAGTGATTGTTGATTTTTCGCGAGCTTGAGACACTGTAATGGGTGGCAACCGTGGCATGGGAGTAAGATGATGTGCATCTAGATCGGAGTGGAACCGAACTCTCTATGTTGCGTGGTGTTTCGGGTTATATGGTAACGGGTAAAACCGTGACGTTCGGGAATTGTAGATGTGGGACATCTAGTTCAAGGAAGGAAGTGTCCTTCTGGCGTTGTGAGATGACTCAGCTAAAAACGAGTAGGGTGGGTTGGCTTACCAGTCAGTCATGAAGCCCTAGACGCGAGGGGATGCTGGTAAGGGCCTCGTACTGGTGCGTTAACAGACGCTATCTGTGTGTAATCGTCTACAAGGTGAAGGGGTCGCACCCTTTCACATGAGCCTGAAGGCGGCGGATCAGCAGCTCACGCTGCGTAGGGACCTTGTCTGTTAATGTTTGTGTGAGCTTTAGGTTTGCGTGATTGAAACTATATGCTTGATTTAGACTTAGGTTATGTGGTTGATTGTTAGTAGCTTGTAAGTGATTGTGGGTTCTTGGATCCCCTTCACGGAGTAAGCTCTTTCCATGAGTTTACTCACCCTCCGCTTTCCCCCTTTCTCTCTTTCAGGTGAACTTAACGAGTTGACGGAGTCTGAATCTGGATAGTGCGGGTTTTGGGGATTTTTATTTTATTTTTTATGAATTTAAGACTTTTGGTATTTGCTATTGATTTCAGTTAGTTATGATAACCGGGTTTTCGGTCTGTTGTGACAATGGTTATTTAACGGTTTATTTGAAATAAATTGACGTTTTGCATTTAAAGATTGTAAAGTTACAACTCTACCCTTTTACGAGGGTCGGGTTGTTACATATACCACAATCCAAGAGACAAGGAAACAATATGATTATGATCTTACAAATGAGATACAATCTATGAACCTCTTATTCTAACGTGAGAATTCCGAACATAAACAAGAAAAACAATTTTAAAAGAACCAAAATTTTATATATCTGAACCACACAGAATGCTCAAGATATTATGTACGATATATTGTGTGAAATTAAAAGAACCAAAAAATCAATATATATGAATCCTCAAGCTAATGCGCAAGCAGTTAGATAAGAACATGATCTAGAAAGCATGTAAAATCCAAATGAAATCAAATTTAATGCTTAGCGAAAAGACTACCTTATGTCACATTTAAATACTAAAGAAACCATGGTCATACAAAAACTAATAACTTGAAAGTAATAACTATCTAGTTACTGGAAGCTTTTAATGGACGTCATGTTTCTTGCGAATGAACCATCCAAAAGTCAAGGGTAAAGCAAAAAGAATGGTGAAAATGAAAGCTTTGGCTACCCAAGAGATGTATTAAAGCGAGAAATCAGATGATCAAGAATATCCTAAAACCTTCAGTGATCTCCTCAACTGAAACTTCAACACCTTCATCAGTTAATCAACTCATTGATCAAATGGTTAGGCATATACAAAGAGAGGACTTCTTCAGTTTGGGACATGTACGTTTATCCCTCAGACTTTCTGTGATATATCTTTTCTCATAAATCTGATAGAAGAAAACAAACAAAGAAAAGAGCAGAACACACACACCATAATCTTTGACTTGAAAAACAAACACCAAAATTTACGAAAGAAGATGCATGTACATACAAATGAATAGTATTCACACGGATATATCTAATTTGAGAACATTCCAAGAATATTAACAACAAGAGCACCAAAATTTTTTATAAATTGAACATCTCAAGTAATTAATCAATTTAACCACAAACGCATTCGATCGAATGAAAAACTGATTCCGCAAAGCTAACCAGAGACAACGGAAGCCCATTTGTCTTGAAACTTAAACCAGAAAGACCTAAGAACATTCCTTGTAAAGCCAAGAATCTGACAGAGTTCGACCACAATGAAAAACGAATATGACAGAGCTCGACCACGATGAAGAACCAAGCAGAAGAAAGAACCTGACCGAGCTCGACCACGACAAGGAAGCCACCCATAAGGCTAAGTGGATGAAATTGAACAGCTAGAAAAGGAATAACCTCCACAAAACCGCCAGAAAAGAACAGATGATCGGATGGAAAAAGAGGTGAAAACCGTCGGCCATAGAGGGTCCAGTGGCTCCTCCTATGACCATGTTACCGCTCTAGAACCGCCGACCTGAAGGAAACGACGCCGGCAAGGTGACAATGTGGTAAGGAAAAATTGTAACGAGCTATATTGAATACATGTTCATCAAACAAAAGATTCACGTCTCAAGAGTGTGGGAATAGAATCAAGAAACAATCCAAAACATCTTTGCGGAAATCACACCAAGAACTAGAGACAGAACTAAGAGAGAGAAAGCTTAACAAACTATTCTTTGATTGATAATTCTCCAATCTTCTGATTCACCTATGTTATAGACTTCATAATTCTCTTTTAATCTCAACCCTTCATCTTTACTCATCACAACCATTGATTTCTTTTAATCTCCACCCTACACATGTCCTTCTTGTTTCTTATATCAAATCTCCTCTTTTGAAAGAACCTTGACCTCAAGGTTCATGTAATTAGAGCAATGACACACATGTAACACTAAAAACGATAGTGGAAGCTTAGATTTCCACATGTGCCACACTCCAACTTGAACACATGTAGCATTGTCTTCAACATTGATCATATCACTTATCTTAGAAGCTCTTATTGGCGTAGATGGAGCCAATGAGCTGACAATTAGTGATTGGAAGCTATGAGCTGATGGTCCATATGAAAACAAATCGTCAACACAAAATTGGGACCTGTCTTTTGAATGATTCCTTGTAAAATGTAAGAGTTGAGATTTCCACTTATGCCATACCCTTATCAAACATAAATCTCCAAGTTGTTGTAGTACTAAACTGATGTGTTTCACACATGTATTGGTAAAGCATGAGCCTAGCAAAACCAACAGCATGTTTACAAAGTGTTCACTTATAGCTTTTTCCACATCTTAAGTAGCCCACTTAATGAACAATTTTCAGATATTCAAAACAAACAAATTCTAACTCCATAGTTGTAATGGAAACACACGTTTTTTTTCTAATGGTACTTTCTTCAACTTTGATTCGTCCTAGAGTTCTTACAACCTGGAAACCATAAAGTCCAAAATCAGATTGTAACACACCCTTTTGCATCGATGATTTTGCGTCCACAAGTTCAGCTACAAGATATGACTCTGCCGATGTCATTGCTGTAACATCTTGAGTGTCAGAAACAATTGGACTTGTTTCTTTGTTTCCGATTTGAACTTATAGTGCCATGACTTTGAAAACTTCTAATGTTGCACTGTCTTCTGCAAGTTACAGCTTCTAAGAGTATTTTATCAAACACTTGGTGTACATTTCCATGGATTTCAATACATGTATGTTCATGATACATCTTATCCAAAATTGTATCACATGAAACGTGAACTTCATCTTCTTGATGAACAATCACATATCCATAATCGAATCCATATCTCAAAGCTTCACGAATCTCCAATGGTTTGATACAAAATTCAAGGCTTGGTTCGAAAACAGAATTTGTTACTTAGACATGATGAAATGATTCCAAAGGTGATTGTTCTTTTGTTTCCGCCATTGACAGCAATTTCGAGCTTTCTTCTTGTGCAAAGAAGTTAGATTCTATCTCCCCTGATGCAACCGGAACGCAAGATGATTCTGATTCCAATGGTGGTTTCTTCAGAATAGAAACCTTAAATGAGTATACAAGATCCAGAAAATGGCTTCTATTTCAAGTATGTGATACCATCAACTTAACAGCTTCTTGCATTTGTGAAAATTGCCGGTCAATATTCAGTTTCAACTCTTCAAAGTGCCGATCAATCTTTAAACTCCATTGTTGTTCTATGTGAAGAGTTTGTTATTTAATCAGATTGCTGAATCTGGATTCAAAGGCTTTATAATCTATATCAGCCATGGATTACTAGAATCGAAATGGAAATCTGATACCTTTGATAAGAAAAATTTGTAACTAGCTATATTGAATCCATGTTCATCAAACAAGAGATTCACTTTTTAAGAGTGTGGGAATAGAATCAAGAAACAATTGAAAACATATTTGAGGAAATCACAGCAAGAATTAGAGAGAGAACTAGGAGAGAGAAAACTTAACACCAAGATCGATAATTCTCCAATCTTCTATTTCACCTCTGTTATAGACTTCATAATCCTCTTTTAATCTCAGCCCTTCATCTTTACTCATCAAATTGCCGCCGCCGATCAAGGTATCAGATCTAGGGTTTTTGAATCGCTGGGAGAGAGAAAAGTTAAGCGATGATTCTTGATTTTTTTTTGTATTTGTTTACGCTAATGTATTAATATTATAAAAATTTGGGTATAAAAATAATTTTAAATGGTAAAATTGTATGATACTACAGCTTATACTACTTTATTACAGCCATTATCAATTATTGAAACTATTTAGACTGATCTCTCTATGGACTTCATTGATGGCTTACCCCTATCTTATGGGAAATCAGATTTTGGTGGTGGTGGAAAGGTTAAGCCAGGCTACTCACTTCATTGCTTTAACACATCCTTACTCTGCCTTCTTTGTGGCTCAAGCTTACATAGATAATATCTTCAAACTTCATAGGTTTCCTAAATCAATTGTGAGTGATAGAGATTATGTATTTCTAAGTCAATTTTGGAAGGAGCTGTTTACATTACATGGTACTTCACTCAGCTATTCAAGTGCATATTACCCTCAAAGTGATGGCCAAATGATGAATAGATGTGTAGAAACTTAGCTCATATGTATGTGCTGTGACAAATCTCAGTTATGTAGTAAGTGGTTGCCTCTTGCAGAGTTTTGGTATAATACAAGCTTCAATACATCAACACACATGATACCATAGGATATTGTTTGTGGTCAAAGCCCTCCGCAACATTTATTATATCTACCAGGCGAATCTAAGGTGGATACAATGGTAGGGAGCTTACAAGAGAGGGAAAATATGACTTGATACTAAAATTTCATCTCTTACAAGCACAACATAGGATGAAAAAGTTTGCTGATGGCCATGGCCATAGAACAGATAGAGAGTTTGATATTGGTGACAAATTCTTTCTTAAGTTACAACCTTACAGGAAAGTTCTGTGGTGTTACGTATGAATCAAAAATTGGCACCAAAATACTATAGACCATTCAAGATAATTTACAAGCGTGGCTAAGTGGTGTTTTAGTTGGAATTACCAACATCTTTAGCTAAACATCATGTGCTTCATGTCTCTCAATTAAAGAAAGCTGTGGGAAATGTGATAATTTCAACAAACTTACCTTCTGTTCATCTAGATGTGAGTAATCCAAAACCTGAACTGATTTTGCAGCGTCGTATGGTGAAGACAAGGCCGAGCTGCTACTCAAGCGCTGGTAAAATGGGTTGATCAGGATGTAGAAGAAGCAACATGGGAGTGGTATAATGACTTGTTGCAGAAGTATATGTACTTTGATGCAGAGAATTCACAAAATGGATGAACCTTGAGGTCAAGGTTCTTTAGAGAGGGAGGATTTGATATAGGAATTAAGAAGGACATATGGCAAGAAAGCATTGGACTTGTTAGGAAGTCGTTATTATCGCTGAAACGGCTTAAACAGAGCTTCAGTTGTTTAAAAGGAGGATCAATGGCAACTTTGGAGTTAGATTGGATCATTTGTAGAACTTTCTCTCTCTCTAAATCTCTAAAATTGTTCTCAGCTTGATTTGTTTTAGTGTTGTTTCATCTTACACACTATACGATTCAAGTAAGTGACTGGTTCTTTTTTGAGTATTAGTCTCTGTTATCCTAAGTACATTTTGATTGTATCAACAACACTGCGAATATGAGATTTTCGGCGAGAGTCTAGCACCGCTGAAACTGATGCATCATAGGAGTTGTTAGTCATATTTTGATTTGGGATTTATTTTGCTTTGGTTTTACGTAGCAAGTTACAATTGATTTTCACGTAACTTGTAAAGTAAGTTACAAATGGTTTTCTTTTTTATTGTGCATGCATACGTCACGTGCATGTCTTCTTTTATGTGTTGGGATTTAATTATGAATTAATTGTCAAATTAGTCACTATTTAGTTGCCTAATTTGAGAAAGAGGTGTGTTTGAAATCCATTTGTGATTAAGGTATTTTTCCTAATACAATTACAATCATATCCTCTTTATTTATTTCAACACAATTTATATATAATATACATTGTAATAATGAGACAAATATGACTTTCCTAAATTTGTTGGCGCATAATTTCTTATTTAATTAAAAAAGATAAATCTTATTCCTTTTTTTTAAAAAATATTACTTTTTATATATTAATGTTTAGCACACGGATTCATATGACCAATAACCAGGATTCATATTCATATGAACATATGAACACACGTAAATTGATTCATATGAATATGAATATATTTGTGTTCATGTGAACAAACATAAATTGATTCACGAGGTATTAAATTCCAATCAAATTTGTTTTTCGTACTAATATTCAAGTCTACTGTTCTTGCCAAAAACTTAAACATGAACAAAATATAACCACATGATCAACAAGTCAATTTCATATGAACAGTTATCTGTATATACATTTATATGAATATATTTATGTTCATATGAATTCTTTTGTGTTCATATGAACGTACGTAGATTATGTAACATCTCTTACCTAATATTTTTTCCTTATTGGCTAATGAAAAAATGTATATTGTAATAATGAGACAAATATGACTTTTTTAAATTTGTTAGTACATGATTTCCTATTTAAATAAAAATGTATATCTTATTTTTTTTATTTAAAAAAAAATTACTTTTTATATATTAATGTTGCAGGGATAGAATCGGCAATAATTATTGTTGGATACCAAAAAAACACTCAAATCACAAATTAAGACAATGTATACACCCATTTCCCCTATTTGAAATAAAAATACACCTCTTTTACTAAATCACTCTTTAATTATTTAGTTTAGGATAAGGTTTAGTCGTTAAGTAGGATAATGTTTTGTTCGACTAGGGTTTTGAGGAGTTATATAAGTAGTTGTTAAATCTCTTAATTTTATTTCACGATTGATTTATTGATAAAGGTTTTAGTTTTTTGAAAGATCTTCTGATGAAGAACGATGAAGAGTATTCGCAAACGAGTTTCTAACATAACATGGTGTAGAGTATACACAAGTCTATCCCCTCTAATCGATTCATAGCTTCCGCCTCTCCATCAGTTGGTATAAGACACATAACGTTCTTGGAATCCTCTTCTTGATATTGCATCATGCCTCTGAAGAAGAACCTTGATCTACCCAATGATGATACACGAGAAAATCCCCCCCCCCATCGCCCTAGTTCTGGTTGAACTTCGTAGTACTATTCGTGATAAGAAAGAGAATTTACAAAGTACAATCACAACTTTGATGCAAGAATACATAAATACACTCAAAACTTCAATTCAAGAAAACATACAATCCATGGGTGATACAATCGTTGCAGCCTTACAACAGCGAAATATGGACACAAACAACAATGGTCCTGATTATAATAATTACGATCGTATTGATCAAGATCGAATCCATGAAAACCGAGATGATCAGAGACACAATCACGACCAATGTGAATTAGGTCATGATCATTGGGAAAGACGATTCAAGGTGGAAATACCAAAATACCGTAATTCAACATGGTGAAGCATTGTTAGATTGGCTCATCACTGTTGACGAGATTTTAAAATTCAAACAGGTACCACCTAATCGTCGTGCTTCTTTAGCAGAGATGAACTTTTGTAGACATGCAACTGCTTGGTGGAAAAAAAGCCACGCAACAATAAACTCCCAATTTAGTCTTGGGAAAAACTCAAGAAACATTTGTGTCTAACGTTACTACCTTATAACTATGAACGAACCTTATACATGAAGCTCCATAATTTACGACAAGGGCAACGTTCAATTGATGAATATGTTGAATACTTTCTCTCTTCTCATTGTGTAGCACCCGTGTTCCGCCAAGTTTTGGCCGAGTGGCCGAGCCAAGATGTCCAGGAATCGGATCGTGAGCCAACCAGTCAAAAATCAAGCCAAGTGATGCGGTTTGACTGGAAAGTTGGTGTTTGAGTGGGGAAAATCGGTTTAAGGGTGGTTTGGCCGAGAGAAATCCTAAACTTATCAAGCCAGTCAGTTCGTGTACTGACCATGCGTAAAAGTTACCCGATGATGCGGGAACTTCAGATCAGAACGTGATTTCTGCATAAGTGGGCAGTTGATCGAGAGATTGATCAGAACGTTCAGAATCAGTCAGTTTGGTCGATGTTTGGATAGACTGATGCGCGGTTTACGTGATGAATGCGCATAGTCGGATCATCAGTCAGGACGATGCATAGTTTTCTGGACAATGCGTAGTTTACTTTATGGTTCGCATTGTCAGATGGTTCAGTCAGTCGGGAACGTGCGGTATGCGCTGTCGCATTGTTATCGGGTGGTTCAGTCAGTGCGCTACCTGAATCGACGATCAACATGTGTACTGTTCATATCGGGTGGTTTGCTCGAGTGGTGGGACCCGAGCCGACAAGCGACACGTGTTCGCGTACGTGTTGTGATTTTAGCCACCTTCGAACTTGTTTCGCGTGCATGGACGCATGTTGATTAGACTGACGCATGGGGAGAACGTGTTGAACCGAATTGATGCATGCATGAATGGTTTTCCCTTTAAATCTCGAGCTAATGCGCACATTTCAACTCTTCTGCGAAACTATCAGTTCATAGAGAGAGGAAGTGCATTAGTGAGAGAAAGTCTGAGTGTTGGGAAGAATCAGTACGTGTTGTTGCATTCAGTTCATGGGTTCGGTTCGACTATCTGCATCAATCCAGTGAATCAGTTCTTGGGTGATTAGAATGCGGTTCAGAAGCATCATTTAGTCAACCGACCGGTTAACTAAGGTGAGTGCATTTTAAACCGTAGAATAGACTTGTCTGCATGATAGTCTAAGGCCATGGTGTCGTTCGAATGGTCATCTGGACCTTACCGATGCCTGTGTGGCGTGATAGCATGATCCGAGTTGTCAAAGTTGACACGGATACATGGACTATGGGCAATGATGGCGAGTTTACGACCATGTGAGTCAGGAAACTAAATTGATGGCCATGTGATTTGAGCCGATCAGTAAACAAAGAAAGCCAGAGGAGCCGAAATGTGTATAAGTGGCCATGAGAGCCGTGGGCCATGAGAGCCGATATAATGGCCGTGTGAGCCGTATATGTGATTATAATGGCCGTGTGATCCTTATAAGTGGCCATGAGGGCCATAAAGTACCAAAACGGTCATGTGAACGGGGTACTGGGCGTAGTACCGATGTTAAGGCCTAATGTCGAGTTTAGTTAGACTAGCGGCCAGTCCGATGCGTTTGGATGGTCGGGACAGTGTAACTGGTTAAGTAAAAACGTGAAAAATGGTTAAGTATAAAATAAGAACTAAACTTATCCGAATTAATTTGTTTAACTGTATGGGAACTTGATCTGTTTGAGCGAAGTGGTACGGATTAAACCGCATTCACTAAGAAAATTAGCAATTTCTTATTCCTCCTTTGTGGTCGCAGGTGTTGCTAGGAAGGAGACATCAGACGGAAATCAAGGCTAAGGAAGGAATGATGGTGGATTTTGGGTTAAAAATGCATGTTGGGGTAGATTGTTTAAGTTTAATGCTTGTAAATGGCTAAGTAGAACTGGTATTGGATTAAACTGCTCGAATCTATTCAATAAAATGCATGACTTTCACTTAAGAACTTTGAAATATGTATTAGCTCGCACGAAAATTGACTAAGTAACGTTAGAACCTCATCTGGCCTAGTTATAAAATTAGGTTGGGTTGTTGCAATGTTGGTATCAGAGCATTTATGGTTCTTGGTTAAGTTTAGTAAATAAGGGCTGTGGGAAAAATCCATCCTTCCAGTTGCCTTGACCGCTGTAAGTCTCCTTATTGCCCAAGTGTGTGTGGAAAATTTAATCTTGAGATTAACTTACGAATAATCTGTTTGCAGATGAGGAGAAATACCAGGGGAAATAGGCAAAATGCTGGTGAGGAAAACCGTGAGAATCCTGATCAGAATTAGGGAAACGCGAACAAACGGAATATGGGTGGTGCTGGTGTAGGACTTGAGGTAGTCCTGATGATGCTGGCACGAGTCCTGGAAAGGCTGCTAGGAGCTAGAGGCGGCCCAGTACCACCTGCTGAAAATGAAGATCCACCAGAAGTGGAAATGGGGGAATAAGTTCCTACTAATGTTCCGTTTAGGAACGAAGTTCTTATCTGAAGGAACTGATCCGATTGAAGCGGATGCTAGGGTGTCAAGGATGCAAAGGAAATTTGAGTCTATCCGGTGTCCTGAAGGCTATAAGCGGGATATAGGTGTGCATTATCTGGATGGGGATGCACATGCTTGGTGGTTTAGTGCATCAAGTCGTAGGCACATCAACACATGGGAAAGTTTCTGCGAGAAGTTCCGAGAGAAGTACTTCCTACATGAAGTTTTTGATCGGTTGGAAGGCCAATTCCTAGAGTTTCACCAAGGTTCCAAGAGTGTGCGGGAATATGAGGCTGAGTTCAACAGGCTCAAGAAGTATGCGGGTCGTAAGCTTGATGATGAGAAGTTCCAAGTCAGAAGATTCATGAGAGGACTCAGGCTTGAGATCAAGAACAAGTGCTTAGTCCAGAATTTCTCATCAGTCGATTAGTTGGTAAAGAAAGCTGCCATGATCGAGTATGGGATGAGTGAGGAGGCAAGAATGACTGCGAGGGAAATGAGGGTGACGCATAGTCCAGTCGTGAACCATCCTTGAAGTAAGAAACAAAAGTTTGAAAGGATGGGTGGCTCAAGCAAGTCAAGTGGACGGAAGCGATGTCCTAAGTGCGGAAAGTACCATGGTGGCGAATGTTGGGTCAGTTCGAGACCATGCCATCGCTGCGGTAATGCGGAACACTTAGCACGTGACTGTCCGAAAAAGGATGGGAATCCGGTAATGCAAGGAAGGGACAATGGGCCGCGAGTTTGCTATCATTACGGTGAAGCTGGCCATATCAAGCCAAATTGCCCGAAGCTGGTACATCAGGCGGGGAAACCGGAAAATGAAGGTCTGCCACAAGCAAAAAGGCAAGTCGTGATGCCAAGAGCATACACGATGTCCGGTGATGATGCGGGTCCAAGTTCATCTTCTAGGCCGATCACTTGTGAGTCCCTAATCCTCATCTCCAAATATGTCTAAGTAAAATGCAAAGTTTAAAAGTAAAAGTAAAGGGTCGAAGTGGAACCTTAGCATTCTGGGTGAATGTGTAAGGACCCATAACATGGGTGGCGTGGCAACCCATGTTCTTTTCGATTCTGGGGCGACTCACTATTTTGTGAGCCCAAATCTAGTTGGGCCGGGTGGGTTCAAGGCTGAGCAGAGTTTGAGCATGGCTTGGTGAAAGCTGCGGGAGGCCAAGTCATGGAGACGTTGTGAAGGGTGTTGAACGTACCGGTCATGATAGATCAGTTGGTCCTTCCGGCTAATTTAATCGTGTGTCCCGTTCAAGCGTATGATGTGATTCTCGGGATGGATTGGCT
>OVBE01015172.1:0-11636 GCA_900406425.1 Iberis pinnata | reverse complement strand
TATATATATATATATATATAATTTTATTGATATCCAAATTTAAAGAAAAAGGAATAAATACCTAGTAGAATTAATAGTATGGGTTCATTAGCTTTAATTTATAGTTGATAATACATATTATTAAGAAATATTTGTAAAATTATAAATTGTACATGCTGAAATTGCCAGAGATCTCGAGTCATGGTGCACGCGGTTGTGACTAGAAGCAGTGCCGAGAAGGACTCTCCATTGTGTTATGAACCTCTCGAATCTTCCCGAAGCTTTAAGAGTTTTTTGTATATGCTTTTTTGTAATTATTTTATAGAGAAAATAGGGTACGAAAATTTTTTATAATTTGCTAAAAAGGTACTTTATAAAAGTATTTCTATTTAGGGTTTTTTTTGTTTCGTGAATGATGAATGTGAATTGTTCGTGTGAATGATGAATTTTTATGTGAATGATGAATGGTTTATGTAATGAATAAAAACACATATTTTTCAAATAAAACACCAAAAATACATATTTCCCAGATTGAAAAAACGTACATATATTTTCCAAAATAAAGAACAAAATTACTCTTATTTTTATGGAAATATCTAATTTATAGTCAATTCTTATAATTTAGGGTATCACAACTATATGAAATTAAATTCCTACTGAAAAATATAGAAGTGAATTCTACGCCCATTATACTATATGATCAACTTCTCCATATATATGGTACATGCTTAAAGTCTGTTTTTTAATTGTCAACATTTTTATATTGTCTTTGAACACATAGAAAGCATATTAAACCTTTAACGGAAAAGTAGCTTAGCTTAAAAGGTCAATTTATAATTAACCACACGTAGTGTTTTGACTCATCAATTCATAAATATATGACACAAAGGCTAAAGAATAAAATCAACTTTGGGATCCAAAAGCTCGATCCAAGAAAGCTTCTGCAACAATATGCAATCAAATGAGATTATCTTAATTAGTTAATTTTAAGAATGCATCACTCAAAGATTGGAATATACCTTCCACTTGAAAAAGAGGAATAGGTAGGTCAGCATGTGATTAGGCAGGTCAACTTGTGTGTGAAATGTACATTAATTAAGTGATTAATTATGAAATCAGATTAGAATTTAATATAGTAAAACTACATAAAGTAAGGATCTTTTACTCTTATGGTAACTGAAAAGTGGTTTGGATCCCCAAATCTTATGACCATTCTTAAGCATGAAGTTTAATATTTTCTTAGGTTCATTGTACATTACTAACATAAAACTGTAAACTCAAAAAGTTAGTTGGAAGAGAATCTGTTTTTTTTTTTTTTTTTAAATTTAAATTTGACTATCGAAAACATTTAACTTTTGAGTTTATAAAAATGTGATGCGATCGAAAGTCAAAATGGAAAGAGATCATATGTCACGTGAACCAATATGTATGTCGTTACTAAGGTGGTGATTGGTAAGCAGAGCCGGTCCTGAGCCCAAGAAGAACCGGTCCTGAGCCCAAGCAGAGTCGGTCCTGAGCCCAAGCAGAGTCGGTCCTGAGCCCAAGCAGAGTCGGTTCTGAGCCCAAGCAGAGCAAGCATGCCCTTGCGGTCCTTTTTCAATTTAAAAATTTTAGTTAAGAAAACGGTCCATTTTTTTGAAAAATTGAACATTTTGGCCTATTTTTCCCTTGTAGATTGTGGCCTTTAGAAAATTTTAAAATCTCAGGACCGGCCCTGTTGGTAAGTGCTTTAGAATCTCCGCAGAGCCATATTGATTTCTAAAGCATTAAGTTTTCACCAATCAAGTTCTGTGGAGATTTTTGATTTCTAAAGCAATATATTTCATTTTGTTTATTTTTTGGCTCTGCAGAGCAAAAAGTTAAGAGCACTAGTATTTAAGTTTTGAATATTTTTTGGCTCTGCAAAGCAAAAAAGCCTACAACACTGATATTTGCCAATCACTATTTTATTTTGAAAACCTACATCCAAGATTTCTAAAGCCAAAATCCTACAGCAAAAAATAAAAGCTACAACAATAATTCTTACAGCCAACTTTCTACAGCAAAAATATAAATCCACAACACTTACCAATCACCACCTTAGCAAAGAGATTAGCCTGTCTTGCCTTCACATTGCTCAGCCGGCCATCGGAAAGGAAGCTTTGGTGGTGTCCGCAGATCTTAGCTTAGTGGCGGATCTAGGGTTATTCTAGATCTACCAAGTTTTATCTTAACTATGGTTAGGGTCTTAATTGCTGTTAGATATGTATTTAGGGTTAGACCACCCTGGGTTAGGATATTTCTCAATTGTGGGTTAAGATTTTGATTTGTAATGAGCTCTATCTGAATTGGTTCTGAGCCTAAATACTTTATGATTTTGTAAAAATGCCTAAATATGGATGTATTATATAGGCTTGAGCATTTTGGGTCGCGTTACCGGACCGCCAAGTACCTGATCCGTATTTACGGGTAAAGGTCGGGTACAAGTAATGATAATTATCTGTTTGTGTCAAGAAATTTTTTTTAACCGGGTAAGGATCGGATACGAGTAATTATTTTGGTATCCGAATTACCCGTTTACATACCTTAATTTATACAATTATTTTAAAACTTAATTATAATGATAATAACTTCCTAAATAAATATAAATTTTGTGTTATAATAAATATATGATTTAATAAACGTTACAAAAATTATATAATCACAACAAGAAATGATGTACATTTTTGACCGCCATTTCCGACTATAAAGGTGGTGGCAAATGTTTTCAACGATATTCCGACCAATTTCTGACTAATTGGACAATTAGTCGAAAATTGGTCAGAATTTTTTGACAAATTAAATTAGTCGGTATCTAATCACAAAATTTTCTACTAATTTCCGACTAAACCAAGAATTGGTCAGAATTTTGTCAGAAATTCTTTTTATTTTTTTCTTCTTAATTTTCTAGTTTTTCATCGTATAAAAATTTAAAAACATCTAAGAAAAAAATAAAAAATTCCGACAAAATTCCTACCAATTCTTGAATTAGTAGGAATTTGGTTGGAAATTGTTTATATTTTTAATCTTTCTTAGATTATTTTTAATTTTCCCTACTTTTCGTTTATGAAAAAAGTTTATAAAAATTTATAAAAAAATATATATTTTTAAAAAAATAATTCTGATCAAATTATGACTAATCCAAGAATTGGTCGGAATTTAGTCGATTTTATTTTTAATTTCTTTATTACCTTTTTAATTTTTCTTTTTTTCGTTGTTAAAATATTTTTTAAAAAATGAAAAAGTTAAAAAATAATTTAAGAAAAATTCCGACCAAATTCCGACTAATTAGTGAATTGGTTGGAATTTGATCGGATTTTTTTAAACATTTTTCTAAAAATTATGTTTTTTACTCTCAAAATTTATTTTTTCGGTAAGAAAAAATAAAATAAAATAATTCCTACTACATTCCGACTAACCCAAGGATTAGTCGGAAATTGGTCACAAATTTAACAAATTTAAAGACTAATTTCCGACCAAACTTGAAAGTTGGTCGGAAATTAGTCTAAAAATGTAATACAAGTTCCGACTAATTTTTGACCAATTTTTTTGTTCGGTCGGAATTTAGTCGGACTATTTTTTCTATATAAGTCGAGTTTCACTTCTTCATTACACCACAAAACTCTCCAAAATTTTTATAAATCCTTTCAAATTATTCTTTAGGTTTTAAATAATAATATATAGGTTTATGTTATTAGATTATGTAAGTTTAAGTAATTAGATTATCTAGGTTATGAAATTACCATTATCGGTTTTATATCTTATATAGATTTTATGGAATTTTAGTTTTTAAAATATTGTTATATATAAAGATTATTCTGATTTTTCTTTAATTTTTTCAAAAAATTAGTCGGAAACTGGTCGGAAATTATTTCCAACTAATTTCCGACCAAATAAAAATATAGTTGGAAATTGGTCGGAAAATTTTTCCTATCAATTTCCGACCAAATAAATAAAATATGGTCGGAAATTTTTTTGACCAATTTCCGACTATCTTTTTTCCGACTAATTTTTGACTATATTTTCAGACTAATTTTCGACCAAAATATTACGACCTTCAAGTTTCGACTAAACCATTTTGGTCGGAAAATAGTTGGAAATTCATGATTCCGACCATTTTTCGACCAAAATGGTGGTCGAATTCTTAAATATTTCTTGTAGTGAAATGATTATGTTTTTTTGTCATATTTTGATTTTGTTACTATTTTATTCAATTTTCTAAAATTTTTTTTATAAAAATATAATATTATAATCAATCATTATACTATGTACAAATTCTGATACACATAGTCACATATTAGTCAAATTTATATAATATATTACGAGGGTATTAAACGGGTATTGATTTTAACTACCGATCCTTATCCAAACCGTATCCACCATTACCTGACCCTTAATTTTACTGGTATGCTTTAGGTATTAATTTTCCATATCTGAAATATACGTATCCGATCCATACCCGCTATTACCTGACCCGTTATACGAAGCTCAAGCCTAGTTTTATATGCATTTAAACGTAATATCTTTTAACAAAATATATATATATATATATATATATTAAATCTCGATTTTAACCTAGATTTTAAGTTAAAACTAGTTCTCTAGATTTAGCTTTGAAAGAAATTGTTTTATGATATTATTTTTCAAAGTTCTGATTTATATCATAAGTACCTATTGAATAATGGGTTCAGTTGAACCCAATAACTTTTTAAAACCAATTAGTATAAAACTTGTAAATATATATTGGGCAATTGTAAATTTGAACCCAACTTAATCATGAGTCTGAACTGAGTTCAATTTACTTTTGATCATATTGCAGCAATGTATATGTGTTTTGTTGGTTTTGTGAACGTATGGTACATCTTTAAAATGTAACCTTATGAGTAATTTTGTCAGATTTTGTTTCAAAATAATTTTTTGATATTATTTTGTAATGGTATTTTCTCTAGTTTAATTTTTTTTGTTTGTAAAAAACATTATTTTGACCCAATTATACAAATTTTGTAGATCCACAACTAATCATAAGTCGAGCTAACCCAAAGCAAAAAAAATTATATCTCGAAAAACTCTTTTGGAAGTTATGAGTATTTGTTTAATTATGATGATCTTCTATTTGTATTGATTACAAATTTACAATGAGATAAAATAGAGTCATTTCCCTATATTCTCATTATAACTTTTTTTCTTCATATCAAATGGGTCTTGATTGTTCATGTTTTCGTGACGAATCATGTATATTTATATATTTCAAATGTATACATTTATCGTATCTATAATAATTAATATAATTTGACCCAAAATATCTTTTAAAAGCATCGGAATCAATCAAAACTTATTCATTATATAAAAAATAATTTTAATCATAAATATTTTCTTACCTAAACATTGGAGTAAACAAAAAAGAAAAACATAAACAAGAATATAAGAGCATCTTCATTGGTGTATCTAAAATTTTGTATCTAACTCATTTTTTATTTATTTTATATATAATTTTGTGTATAAGATACTTAAAAATTTTAGAAGTTAATTGTTATTCCATTGATGTATCTTAAAATTTGGTTGTTAAAACAAAAAATCATCCCAACATGTTATTTATATTGACTCAAAGGCACCCACAAGAAGCTTTTCCCATTCTTGGACTGCATTAGGACCAGCATATTTCTCTAGATCCTGAAGACAAAAAACAATGCTGAACAACCTCAGAGATGCTTGCTCATATAAGTAAATGGCAACAAAGTATGTTCATCTACTTGCAAATTGGATTGAGTTTTGTTGTAGATTTAGAATTTAATCACAGATAAACAACACAATCAGATATAAGCTAAGTTTTTACCTTAAAGAAATCCGTAGGGCCAATTCTTGACAAGAAATCTCCTTCTGGTAAGTAAACCATCCAAGAGTCATATTTAGCACATGGAAGTGATTCTCCTAAAGCATCTAGAACCTGAAAGCACAATCACACCGAACAAATTTCAAAAACAACACTCCAATGAACTATCTGAACATACCTGTTTATCAAGGGAAGGCAATTAAGCATTCACGAGAGAAAAAAAAGAGTTAAAAGAAGAGAAACATTTTACTTGAGCAAGTGGATTTGCTTGGGGACCTCTCGATTGTAACCCCGAAAACAGAGATGGACCTGAGTCAAACTTATAGCCTTTGATGTCAAAGGAGTGAGCAACACCGCCAGGAAGGTCATGACTCTCAAGGACAAGTACATCTTGATTGCATCTAGCTAACAATGTACCACAACATAATCCACCTATGCCGCTTCTAATAACCACAACATCAGCTTCATCATTCCCTAAAAACATCAGCTAAGAATATCAGTAACTGTAAAATTAGACAACTACGTTCTATACTGAGTTCGGCACTAGTATTAAACCACTAGCCTACAAGTCCTGCTCCAATTAGATTGTTTTTCAAATTACAGAGTGGATTGAAACGCAAAAACAATACCAAAATTGTCATGATTCAGTTAAAGCTTAATTCATCTTCATAAACGTACTATAAGAACAAAATCTGATCCAACAAAACAGAAAGAAGTACGATAAGTAAGAGTTTGAGAGAAAGAGAGTACGGACCTGGGAACGAATCTTTGATGGGAAGATTGCCGTTGGAAGAGGATTATAAAGACGAAGATCTGACCGTTGAACGTCTAAAATTGTAGCAAAATGGAGAATTAAGCGTACATTTGATGGAAAAGTATATGCATTTGATGTAAGTTAGTAAATGTGAAGAAAAAGGAGATGAAGATAGGTGAAGATGGAGCAGACTCACCATTAACCAATAATTTTCTATATGAAAATAAGCATAAAAGCTCATAAGTTGACACGTGCTCTTTAACATTCGTTTCTTACAACTCTTGATTAAGAAACGTTTCTACTGCTTTTTCCTTTTTTTTTTTGCATTTTTCATTTATTTTTTTCTTAAGATACTCTTAAAAAACTATCAAAAAACTCTGATGGAGATGGTCTAAGTATTGGGATAAACATATCTTATGTTTATCACATATTATTTACCTATATTTTATGAGTTTTATTATTTCATATATATTCCTTTATCTTATTAGATTTTCTTAATGTTTAGGTTTATTTTTCATGTATAAATACATGTTTTAAGATCAATAATAAAATTAAATCCGTTTTATAAGAATATAAAGAGTTTTACAGGGTATGACAGCAAAAATCCTAAACCTAGAATCTCTTGAAGAAATTGATTTCTTTCTCCTCAAGACATTAAGTCTTTCTCGTTACAAACGACGAAACCCTACAACCAAAGAAGACATGCTCTTCTTTGAAACTTAAGAAGACGTGTTCTTCTTGAAAGAAAAATCGAAGACGTGTTTTTCACTTGCTCCTTGAAAGACATGATCTTTCTTCAAACTTTAAGAAGTTTTCTTCTCAAAACTTGTCAACGACGAAAACCCTAAAACAAAGAAGACGTGTTCTAAAATGAGAAATACATAAAATAATGTAAGTGGAACACAGCAGAAAAAATGTGAAGTTCTCTCTCTCGAGATTGACGAAAAGAGCCGTTAAAGTTCCGTTCTCCTTCCGGCTTTCTAACCGCCGGTGAGCCTCACGCTCTCCCGCAAGAATATTCTCCTTTCTCCCCCTTTTTTTGGCGATTCTAACCCCCATGGTTCTCTCTCCTCCTTCCCCTTCCTTCTCTCTCCCTCCTCCTCCTCTTCCACCCGATCTCCTTTTCTTGGATGCTCGTGCCTCACCGGTTTCTCCTCCAGTTGACTCTGTTTTGGCTAAATTCTCACCAGATATCGAGATCTCTCATAATGTCTCTCATCCGGCCATTTCTTCTTCCTCGATTCCAGGCCCTTTCGCTGCCAACGACAAGTCTCTCTTAAAGAATTCTGATCTTTGGGCAGATCGTTTTAAAAATTCTCTACAAAATCTCACCAAATCGGCTGAGCCTTCGATTTTAGAGGGTGGGCTAGTCTCGGTTCCAGCTCCGGCAGGAGTTGTTCTTAGCTCAACAGAAATCTGGAAGGATCATATAATAGCCCACTTTCATGGCACCCCCTTCACCTGCTAAAATCTTTGCCGATTTAAACCCTATTTGGGAAAGCAAGGGTCGGATTTTGGTTAAAAGATACTCACCCTTTGCTTGCTTAATTCACATACCTTCACCCGAAATCAGATCATGGGTTGTAGAAGTCGGGTTCTGGCAATCGGGAAACTGTTCCTTTTCTGCCTCTATGTGGTCTCCAGCTGCTGATCTTGGCTCCTCATCTTTGCAATATGCTCCAGTGTGGGTAGTGCTCAAGAACATACCACCTCAACTACACTCTCTTGAAGGATTAAGCTCTATAACTTCGGGTTTGGGGGATCCAATTCATACAAAAAAATCTCGGCTTCCTCCGTATACAAATGGCGTTACGAAGGTCAAAGTTCGTATCAATCTAAAGAAGGAAAGGCCATATGCGGTTAGGGTACATGATGCTTTAGGGAACTCTGTGGTAATACGTGCAGATTTTCCGCGTCTTCCACCTCTTTGTGAGCATTGCGGAGAATATGGTCATATGAAGCAAAGATGCCCGAATTTTTTGCCTCCACCGGCCTCTACCATTCCTCCTACTCAACTTTCTCCTGGCCCTGAAGTTCCCCTGCCTCCCACAGCAGTACAAGACAGCTCTCCTCCTCAGCAAGGTTCAATATCTACTGATTTAGCTACCCCTACCAGTTCTCCTCCTCCTTCGAAGAACCAGGCTTCCCCAAAGTCGTCACACACGTCTCACCCTGTCTCCAAAACCTCAACTTCAGATGATTGGACAAAGGTTGTCAGGAGGTCCACCCCTAAAGGAAGTCAGTCCTCCCCTGTCTCACCAGTCATCCGCCCCGTCACCTCATCGCAATTCGAATCGGAAGAAGAAATGATTGCTAAAGCTCAAGAAGTTATTCGATTACGGGACTCATTACAGGACTTCTCGGATTTTGATCATCTCTCAGCAAAGTAGAGGAAACGTGCAAGACGTTCCATTCGTGATAAATTATCAGACCTTTGTAAAGGATCTTAAGGCTCAAGGCCAAGTGCTATCTTCCTCTCATCTTCCTGCCCCTCGTCTAGAGATAGGTCCCCTGTGGGCTCTAACTCTGTACCTCCAGTTTAAGCAGTGGATACCACCCCTTTTTGTTGTATATATGAAGTGTTTTGCTTGGAATATTAGAGGCCTAAATGGCAAGTCAAGACAATTGAGCGTTAAACGTTGGATCTCTCGATTTCATTCCCTCATTGGAGGCTTTTTGGAAACTCATTTGAAGCATTAAGATTTTGTTGGAGTAGTATCATCAATAACTCCCGGATGGAGATGTGATTCTAATCATTCGGATTCGGCGGTAAATGGAAGAATTGTTGTGGTGTGGCATTCCTCATTATTGGTTATTATCTATATGAAAACCGATCAATTGGTTCTTTGTGGACTTCATCACCTAGCCTCAAATTCCAGATTTACTGTACGTTTTGTATACGCCAGAAATCAAGTCTCAGAGAGACGCGGTCTCTGGAACTCACTTCAAGAAATATCAAACAACAGGCAGATTTCATCCTCTCCTTGGCTGGTCTTAGGAGACTTTAATCAAGTCTTGTCTTCAGAGGAAATTTATTCAGAATCAATCCCTTATCTTTTAGTTGAAGGTCTAGAAGAGTTCCAAAGCTGCTTAGAGAATTCAAATCTTTTTGACTTACCTTCAAAGGGTTGTTTTTTCACCTGGAAAAGAAATAGCCAAATAAACCCAACTTACAGGAAATTGGACAGAGCATTAGTCTCTGATGCTTGGATGGAATCTTTTCCTTCATCCTATGCATACTTTGATGCACCAAGAACTTCAGATCACTCACCATGTTTAGTGACCTTGGACCAATTAGAAAATATAAGAACTCTCAGGTTTACCTTCTTTGATTTTTTCTTGACACAAAATGAATTTAAATCTCATGTGCTGGTTATTTGGACCACTCATCAGTATTCTCGTCTACCCATGGCTAAACTATATCAAAATCTCAAGTCCACCAAGTTTTACTGCAAGTCTCTAAACAAAAATTGCTTCAGTGACATCCAAAAGAGGTCGAAAGAGGCCTTTGAAGAATTAGAAAATTCTCAGCGTCAACTTCTAATCTCCCCATCCCCATCTCCGTCTCTTGAAGAAAAGGAAAAGAAAGATAAATGGATTCATTTCTCCATGGCAGAGGAGACGTTTCTGAGACAGAAATCCCGCATCCGTTGGCTTAGGGAAGGGGATTCTAATTCATGGTTCTTCCATAGCTCAATGAAGACAAGGGTGGAAAGTAATTTAATACTTTCTCTAAGGAATCAAGCAGGGGTTAAGGTTTACAACCCTAACAATCTTAAATCTTTAGTCATAAGCTATTACAATAACCTGTTGGGTTCGAGAAATCATGACGTCTCTCCTTACTCAATTCTACAAATAAAGGAAATTCACCCGTTTCGTTGTAGTGTATCCCTAGCCGAATCTCTCGCGGCAATCCCTACATTGGAAGAGATTAAGGAATCATTGTTCTCCTTACCGAGAAATAATTCTTCAGGACCGGATGGGTTTACCCCTGAATTTTTCATCTCCTATTGGAATATTGTTGGTCCTACTGTCACTTTTGCGGTTTTGGATTTCTTTCAGAATCATTCCCCTCTACGACAGGAAAATTCCACCGTAATCGCGTTGATTCCTAAAGTGCCTGGTACTGAATTACTTTCAGAATTCAGACCCATTTCTTGCTGCAACACCGTATACAAGATCATCTCCAGAATTATATCAACTCGACTTCAGATTTTTCTCCCAGAAGCAGTTCAAAATAATCAAGTAGGCTTCGTCAAAGGCAGATTAACGTGCGAGAATATTCTGCTGGCAACATAAATAATCTCGGGTTTCAACAACCAATCCACTACTACTCGAGGGTGTTTATAGTTAGACCTTATGAAAGCGTACGACAACGTCAACTGGGATTTCATCCTCAACATACTACATGCACTTGAGCTACCTCTGAGATTCATCAGGTGGATACAAGATTGCATTACATCTCCATCATTCTCGATCGCATTCAACGGAGAATTAATTGGCTTCTTTCGTGGTGCCAAAGGACTCTGACAAGGAGATCCGATCTCTTCTTCATTATTTGTTCTAGCCATGGACATATTAAGCAAAGAACTAGATTCAGCCGCCTTGTCCAGGTTCTTTAATCCGCATCCCCAATGTGTTAACCCCCTAGTTACTCATCTGAGCTTCGCAGACGATCTTTGGTATTTTTTGTCGGCTCACTATCCTCTCTTACATCGATACTTGCTGTATTGGATATATTTTATTCGGGATAAGGTCTACAATTAAATCTCAGAAAATCTAAATTATTCCTTGATGGGAATAATGAAGAGCATACCCGAACCTTGGCAAGATGTAACGGTCTATCTTGTTGAATCAAGACTTAACAAAAGGTNTATCTTTTTAGAAGTGATTACATGAGTATTTATATGAAAACATAAGGCAAAAACCCTAATTACATTGATTTAACCTAATGGGCCACGAGCTGGACAACCTAGCTCGTCAGGTCGGCCCATATAGCTTTTGTCTTCCTGGGCCTTTCTCCTTCGTCACGTCGGCGTCCAGCTGGGCCTTGGG
>OVBE01015171.1:0-11637 GCA_900406425.1 Iberis pinnata | reverse complement strand
GAAACCCCTACTTGTATATATGATTTAGTTTTTATTTTGATATCAAAGGAGATATTATTTATTTTGAGAAAGTAACATTTGTGTACATAAAATTAATTAGAAACCTATATTCTAATATGACTAACAATTCTAAAACTTTTTTTTTGTGCACCAAATTTTTATTCATAATCTAAATATTACAAACTCAAAAGCAACATTGGACATATCCAAATGTGCTAATATAATGTTCAAAAGAAAATTCAAATCTAAAAGACAATAGATAGATAGGATAAGTAAAGTTTGATAAGAAGTTAGGAGAATAATGAAACAACTAAGTGCGATGAAGCACTTGGTAAATTCAATCCCGGCTGTTTCCTCAACTAACTTGAAGAATGTCACCTTACGTTGTGACTTTGATAATTGGTCCAAACCAGTAGCTTTCACTAAAGTGGTTGCCGATGCATCTTCAGGCTTCGAAAAGACCAATCCAAAAGACTGCAAACAGGTTGGAAAGATGGAGATCCTCTTTGGTATAAACCTCAAAGATGTATTCATTCTCCAAGTGAGAAGAACAAACGGATCAATTCGTGCTTCGAAAGAAG
This sequence comes from Iberis pinnata, assembly GCA_900406425.1. Taxonomy (NCBI): domain Eukaryota; kingdom Viridiplantae; phylum Streptophyta; class Magnoliopsida; order Brassicales; family Brassicaceae; genus Iberis; species Iberis pinnata. The sequence continues at coordinate 11,056 of OVBE01015171.1, read as the reverse complement.
AGGATAATGGAGGCAATCTCTCCTTGTCCCGGCAGGAGGAAATTTGACTAGATGTCGTAACAACAACATCTAAAGGACTAGCAGGACATACCCGACATGGTATACAATCTGCTACCAAACTTAAGTATCTAGTTGTGGGTTGTAGGAGGGACCATGACTCGATAATAGACCTAATAGGTATCCAATCTAGCTCAAACGCAGCAATCCAACCAAAACAATCACAATACTCCAGAAAACAATTAAAATAGAAGCATTCTTTTCCTCTATGCCAATAACTAGTAGGTCCTCAACATTATACCGAATGCATTGGTTCGACTTGATATGTATTAGAGGTGAAGAAATGAAGCAGATTTCATAAGTCATTAATCTCAATAAGTAAGACTCATTACCGAAGAAAATTATAATCCCTTGAAGTGTTTGAGATTCGATACATGAGAAAATAACATGTTGTTAAAGAGATCCCTGAGAAATCACCCATAGTGTTTTCGGTACTCCGAGAGAAGACTGTAATAGACCCCCCTTTCGACCATCTAGAAAAGCGCAATGGGAAACACTTGTCGGAGCTGCATCAAGCCATTTTCCTCCATTAGACATGAAAGATAAGTTGCAGTGATAAGCACAAGAAATTGGTCGTTGCAGGCTAGGGAGCTCGGCGTCGAGATGCGGTTGAAACAAAAACCATCATAAGACATACACATAACAACCGTTAAATCTCTAAAACTCGAAGATGCGACCAGATTCATTCATAAAGCTTATGCGCATAGCAGAGACCCCAACCGGAATAAACCACAGAGAGATTCGATTGCGGCTCCGAAGTAGCCCAGATATGGTACAAATAATGGAAGAAATACAGTCCAACAGATCTGGTAAGAGTTAAAGACGCTTGCCTAGAGTCACTATTCCGATGGTGGACAGGTACGGCGGTCGACAGTCAGCACAGAGGAACAGACTCGGCAAGAAGGAGAAGCAGCAAGAGAATCTTCGGAGGACAAGCCCGAGAAATAGAAAAGCAACAATAAGAAGACCATCTCTAGCACACGGCGGTTCTTGGGAGAGTACAGTGGCTCACCGGCGAGCTTCCGTTTGGAGAAAGTCGCGTCGCTAGTCCAATGAAAAGGAGACAATAGAAAGTAAAGACGAGTAGGCATCAAAGAACAACTAAAGAAATGAAAGCACGGACGGGGAAGGCATGGCGATGCTGGTCAAGGCCGTCGTTTCCGGCGCCACCGCGGTTGAAGGAAAGAAAGAGCTGAAATTAGGGTTTTCTTGGGTACTGTCGGAGAGAAAAAGAGAGATAAGAGTCGATAACTCCACAATTCTAAAATTTTATTCTCGTGAATTTCAAAGAGGAAGAATGGGCGCCACTAACTAAATTTAGATTAATATCATTTTTAAAAGACTAAGAGTGGGACAATTATTTCAAAATACCAAGATTTATAATTTTTGGATATCTTAAGTTCGGATATCCTTTTAAAACTAGAATATTTGGGATATTCGAAATTCTTGCTCAGTTTGAACTTCCGCGACTTGAGATTTCAACATATTCCTCTTGGATTTTGGGGCTGTTACGACTCAGTGTTCCCTCGCTCGGGTTTTTTCACGGTTGGCTGCGGTATACCATATACTAAGTGCTTAGGCAGTCTTTGAATATACTCAGGCCATAAATTTTTTTGATGAATTCTTTTGAGGTTTTCATTGGATTTTTCTAGTCATTTATTTGAGCTCAAGCCTTTTTGTGTTAACAAGGAAATATATGAGTGAAATGCATCCATAGCTTTTTTGGTATTGATTCAGAAAATCCCCATTGCTTCTGAGTGGTGGTGGGTTTTGCGCTAAGGAGAGTGACATTGACTTTTCTCCCTTCGTTTATCAAGATGAGTATTGAGTGGATATGAGGTGGTTTGTTTTATGACAAAACAATTTAGATTCATCTTCCCTGCTAGGGCGAGAAAAAATTTACGAGTGGAGGCGGAATGCTGGGACGAGACGTATAATTTGGATTCCTATCCCTTGTTTTATTAATTTTCCAGAGCTAAACTCGTAAAACGAGTTATCTACGTACCTCTAGTGTGGAGATCATGCCCGGCCGTAGTTCGCTGACAAAATCTACAAGTAGGTTTTATTGAAATTGCAAGAAAAATCAATAAAATGTTTTTCAGTGGTGGAATTATTTGACGTGTTGAGCGCTTCATGGATGTTCGGGCTGCTTTATCTATCCCTATTGCGCATTTCGATTAGATCTTCTTCTATACACGCGAAGATCTTCCTTCTATGGAGAGCATCATTAATGGTTGTTGGGGGCATTTAGAGTCAAATCTTTTTGAAATTCGACTCGCCCAAGACGGTGTTTTTCAGGGCGGTGATAACAGCATTGTCTGGACTACTACTCGGGATATAACTTCTTTGAATTGGTCAATGAGTTTTCTGAGGGGTTCGTTAGGTCCCTGTGTCATGCTCCACATGTCAGCATCAGAGATATCTGTTTCAGTGTAGATTGAGTAATGTTTTAGGAACATTAGACTCATTTGGTTAAAGCTATGGACCGATCCCTCAGGCAGTCTAGAGAGCAACCTGAGTGCTGGTCTTTCGAGATGTTTGTTAAAGAGTTGGCAGTAGCGTGCATCTCTTTCATGCTTTTTAAATTTTGCTCGACCGACCACTATGAGGAAAGCTGTCATATACACATTGTGGTCTGTTTATCCTTCATAGAAAGGAATCTTGATTTTCCTAGGTTTCTACACCTTGGCGTTTTTGATATGCGGGGAATACGAACTTTGCAACGTCTTTTCCATCAATCGGTCTACTTCGGGTGCCAAGCTAATTGCTTGGTGGATCTTAGAGTTCATTTAGCGAACGGGTTTTTTGAGAGAATTTCTCATCTCTTGGATATCTTGACTCGATGGTCGAGATTTTTTTGTCGTTTGGCGCGTGAATTGATGGTAATCCTCGTATTCCTCAAAGTCAGTCGTGTCAGTTCATCTGGCGTTGACCTCAGTATTCACCGTGTGTTCGGTCGGGCTTAGTGGATTGGCATTCACTTGGGGTTGATTTACTCCCTGAGGTGGTTGTTCCTCCTGGGGATTAGTGTTAGGTTGAACAGCTATAGCGTCTGATTTTTCTGCGTTAGTTTTTGTTGAGCTAGGCTTCAGAGTGTATAATAGTCTCCCGGAGCATTCTCGGTGGTGGGGAATCGTCGCGCTGGACAGAGCAATCGTCGGTGGGTTGAGATCGCTCGGTCAAGGCGTTAGGTAATTGCCTTGGTTTGATCTTCATATTCTTTTTCCATTTTTTCTATTCAGTCAAGGAAAGACTAGTACAGTGCGTCTTGAGTCTCGAGTCTCTCAGCCATGGATTGTACGGCCTGAAAGAGTGCGTGGATTGTACTGGGATATCCATTCGGCCGAGGCTGCTGTTCTTCGAGTATGAACGTCATGGATCTGGTTTTGATGCTCTTTTGCGTAAGAAAATCTAAAATCCCCCTCTTTCAAGCGCCAATTTGTGGATACTAAAATCCACAACGTAAATTTGTAAGAAATCAAATGAGGCATTCGTAGAATTTCATTAATAAGAGACAAACACAACACCAATCGATATGGAAATAGAAGTTTATTTTGATTTATGAATTGTTCTAAAGCTATAATTGTATACAAATTCTCTGTAAAAAGTGAAAAAGATCCTTCTCCTTTTGACGTCTTCCTCTATTTATATTGCTCCATTTTCTTTGATTTCCTGATGCGGCTTCCGGACTCCTCGGGCAGTTCCGATATTTGCATTGCGGCTTCCAGACTCCTTGGGCAATTCTGATATTCGCGCTATGACTTCCGGATATCTCGGGTTGCAGTTCTGATATTCGTGCTCAGCTTGAACTCCCACGAACCCACGATCTTGGCGTATCCCGGGAAACTCGGAGCGGTTACGACTTGGTCCTTTCTTGCTCAGGCAGTGCCTTTTTCCATCTGCGTCATATCGAGTACTGAGTGCTCAGGCACCCCTCAATTGTACTCATGTCGAATATCATCCTCATGTCTTTAGGTACTTAGCATTATGCGTTATAGCTTCATAAATATAAAGAAACCTTGTTGAGGAGGTTTTGACACCAACAAATAACTGTCACAACAAGCAATACTCATGTATATTTGCTCTTCAAAAAGGTCCCATCAACCACAATAACCTTTGGAATTTCCTTTTAAAACTCTCTGACACTTTGACCAAAAGAAATAAATAGATATTTGAATCTACCATCCTCGTATAACTCATAATTATTATACATACTTGGATTAGGTTCTTTAAGCAGATTCAAGTGTTTTGGTATTTTAATGAAATTCTTCTCTGGCATACCCCTAACAGTGTTAACAGCATACTAACGGGCTTTTGTAATAAGAAATCTCAACTCCATCGTATGTTCGTAACATATTATTGATGTCATTTGGCTTGGGCTCTTCCTTTGATCCTTCATACTTTTCATAATAATATGGTCAAATGGTTTTGGCTGAAGCCATTCTAGAGAATTTGATTTTCTTTGAAAGAGCACATGTATGTTCAGCAACATAATGTTGATTCGAAAATATGATGATCCAGGTAGACACTCTGCACGAACTCATCAATTGCAAAACTGATCTTTGCACCGTAAACACAAAAAACGAGTACACGATTTTACAACTCAATAATCAAAGTTATACTTCAGAGCGCATATTTCCATTGTCTTTATTGTTTTTGAAAAATTAATAAGTTTTTACACAATCAACCACTCCAATCTTTTGATTTTCACAAGAAAAAAATTCGGACATCAACTGATTATCACCACCAACTTCAACATTAGGAGGATATTACTTACATCTTCTCTTGGTAATTGGGGATTATTGTCAGTATCTTCTTCATCAACTGAATCTTCTGGCGATTTATTCAAAATCAAATTACATTCTACTCTTTTGATCAGCACCACTACGTTTAAATGTCACACACAAACGCATCGCATTCTCCTTTTTCAAAAATCCAAATAAATGTTTAACTTGACTATCATTTGTGGCAATACTAGTAATCAACCAACCCAAGAGGGGAGTAACTGATTTCCAAATTGGTTGTACCCAAATCCATATTGAAGTTTTCTACAACCATTGTTTTCATCTCTTGCAAAGTACAATTATATTCCAAACCAATCATACTACCACATTTCTTCTTATCAATGATGAATCTCCAACAATTATTGTCTAACAATCTCCATATACCACACATCACATATATGTGTATCATGTTTTCTTGCCAAATAACAATCAATATTAGTTTTTAAAAGATATTTCACATTCTACATGTATACTAGATACTCCATAATAATTTTCAAAGTAACGTAGAAAATTTATTCCAGAATTATATATTTCAAACGTGCATTTTCTAGAATTGCTAATATATGCTGCGTATTTTTTGTATTCAAGAAAATATATTCCAGAATAAGTGGATACAATAGAAAATCTATTCAAGAACACGTCATATTCTAGAATATTTTTTCTAGTAAACTTCAGATTCTATAATAGATGTTCCAAAAGAATTCATATTATGGAAATCTAGAATAGACTTTCTAGAAGAAGTCATATTATGGAATTCTAGAATAGATTTTCCAGAACACGTTGTATTTCAGAATATGATTTCCAGAAGATGTTATATTCTAGAATAGATTTTCTAGAAGACTTCATCTTCCTAAAATCATAAATCGATTAACTCAAACATTAATTTCGTTTTTTCCCATAAAATCACTATAATCTAAGAGATCATCTCAAAAAACTACAATAAAAAATAACATTCCACAATAATGTTTATGTGATAGGTAAACAAGTAAGAGGTAGATTATGTGATAAGAAACTAAACAATGTCACTTTTAAATATCAATACATTAACAAAAGAGATAAAAACGAACCTACACATATAAAAACTTACTTTATATGTCAACTTCGATCACTACTTGATGTATTTTTTGTGGATTTTGATAAAGGATTCCTATGGATATATGTTAGAGAAGCTTAGATATGGAAGGAGAATAAAAAAACACAAAAAAGAAAAGAAACGTTATTTTAAAAAAGTTATTGGATAATTAAATATTGTTAATTGGAAAAAATTTAATAAGAGATATTGTAGGAATATAAATAGATATGGACAAAGACAATGACATATTAAGCATAAATTATTTTTTTATAAAAAAGTTGAATTCCACAAACATAGGAAAAAAAACCATTTTAGCAAATTCTCCCTTAATAGAATAATATGCATAGAAGATAAAAAAAAATAACTTAAGATTGTCACCAAGAATCAAATGGGTTTACATTTATTTCTAAAATAAAATTAGAGTTGCCACTTTAGGTTTCAACCAAAATTTTCATAACATTCATATTTATACAATAGATGCAAAGAACCCTAAACACATATTGGACTTCTCGATTGGATCCTCTAATACACATTTCCTACTGTTTCTTCTGAATCCAATTGTGATTTCAAATGTCAACAAAGTACGCATAATTAGTTTTTCAGAATAGAGGATACAATAAGTAACAAGAGTAATACAATTGAGTTATAGAACATAAAATAAATAGATTAGCACCTACATGGCTACATGTAATGGAGGAGATTTCAAACCACACTAATTTTGTGGTAGTCAGTATAACTGACTAAATATGAAAAACACCCATTTGATGTGGTGTTTCGAAGGTATACTCTTTCTTGTTGACAAGGTCATGATTGATCTACGTCAATTCCTTCACTTAATATCATAATGTATCAAGATTTGTAACGTGAGGAAACGAGTTTTCTCAATCATATTTTCTTACAATCTTACAAAAATTAGTCTGTGTCACCTTAATTTTGGTTGCTGAAATATTATTTTCAGGCCATAAATTTGATACCGTGGATCTACTTGTATGCGATGAGGATCCATTAGAATGTCTCCATTTGACCTAGAATCACATCACGGTACAGTCTCTAGTCGAACAAAAATAATATAATCTAAAATTTCATAACTTAACCACATTTGGAAAAACCGCACATGTACTAGACCAAAACTTCTGCGGTTAATGCACTGTTAAAGTACGGTTCGCTTATTGTCTTCTATTCATCTAGTGATAAATTATAATATGAACAAAATTACAAAGGAAATCACTTCAAAATACATCTACAAAACCGAAAAATTTCTATATCTTCGGAATCAGAATACCACTTAAGGGAAGACTAGATAAGTACCGTAACACCATACGACCGGTGACGCCCCATCCAGACACTAAGTTCAGAAGGTCATCACATGCCGAAAACACTAATTGTTTCCAGCTAGATCAGTTTGTTTTAATGTCTTACTTTTATGTCTTTTTCATATGAGGTTCGTTTTATTATTAAGCATTTACAATCTTAGAGTCAATATGCAATGCGGAAGCAAAATAGATAAAAAAATTCTTCATGTAATAAACTTAGGATTCGTTACAACTTGGCAGATTTCTCTATAGGCTATTACAAGTTTTAATATAAAGATCCTAACATAATCTTGAGTTGACCACCACCCATCTTCACGGCCATGAGTCCTCGCGCTAAGCCAAATCCTTCCCACGTTCCTCTTTATCACATGAAAGTCATGAAACAGATAAGTAACCCAAATGCCTACTTAATGCGTGAATCATGCTTTCAAGAACATTTATATGCATGTTTTAACCCAAGTTTACCCACATTTTAACTCCTTTGTTTAAATTTGGACCTAGCCTTAGATCTCCTTTTCAATAGCCAGGGCTTGGATCGGATCCTACGATCTCTCCAAGTTATACACCAATAATGGGATATCATTTGGGCATGAATCATTTAACATTAGATCAATTTAGAGATTATGAAAATACATCCATTCGGTTTGAACCCAACCGAATCACCGGTGGTTCTCTTCCCTTACTTAGCCTAAGTCAAACACGCACCTTTGCTCACATATATCAGGGTACTAGACTGATCTTCCCAAGCATTTCATTGACTTCGGCCCGGATGCTTCATGCCTCCAAGACCACGATCAACCCTTCTCTCAATGCCTTAGAAGTTAATTCAGAATTGTTCATAATGTTTTTGTGTGTTGTGGTGTCCGCGAAATGCCCAAAAGCCTTGTATTAATAGACCTCGGTCCATAATCGTCCATACCACTCGGGCCTCTTCGAACGAACATGAATTATGTCGAACATGTGCAATTTTCCCGAACAGGCGCAACTTGGCATAACCACCCAACTGTCCAGCTCAACCCGACTGCTCAGCTAGTGTTCAACCCTCCTAGCTGGTTCAGCTAACCGGAACTGGCTGGAGCTGGACTAAGCTACGAACTAGCTCCCCCAACTTACTTAGCTTGATGCTCCAGCTTCCTGAGCTAGATTTGAACCCTTTTCATGATCCCTTATTTATTTTCTTAGCCATTCGATCATCCCTTGATCATATCTAACTTTTAAGTTCAAATTTCACTTGTTGTTGATCAAAACTTCTGATCATCCCTTTGGTTCGACTTTGGATTTGATTTTCCCTTGAATTGATCCTTGGATCATTCCTCTTGGCATTCTTAATCATGTTGAACAAGCATGATCGGGTGAATATGCATGTCTTGGCTCCATCCTTACTTAATCCTTCAGTCTGGCCAGCCACCCAACTATACCCACTCTCCTATATAGCCCTAATGATATTTTTCAGACTTTCACCAAGATACATTGAGTATGCTTGAAGAGTCATTGGACTAGTTATAATTTAATTAATCAATTCTATTATAAATAACTCACCTAATGTCTTATTGAAAATTCGGCTATTCTAAGGTTCCCTACTACTTTGCCTTAGCCTTATAACTGAACCTCTTGGATTTTGGCTTATTCGTTCTTTAACTGGTCCACTTGACTGTAACCTTTTTAAGGACTGAAGTCCTTCCATCCTTTCCATACTCAACTTCCTACGCTTTCCTTCATCTCGTATGATTTTTCTTGACTATGGACCATCCCGCAAACTAGTGAAGTTCGGGGAAGTGACAAGACCACCGTGGAAACCGCTGTTCTAGGCTCAAGGATCGGGTCTAGAACTCACGATGAAGATGGAGATATATGAAAACCCCAACCCAGCAATGCAATGAATTTAAGATATTAGTCTAGATCCAAAGAGATATACGAAGAACTAACTTAAAAATCAAAATATAGAAACTACAACACTAAAAATACTTAGAAATTATGGAGAACTCGACGTCGGTGTTGTGATAGTCGCTGGCCATGGTTCCACAAAAAAAAACAAAAACAACATTGATTATCTAGAGATTAGAGATTGATTATGGTTTTAAAATAAATTCTTAAAGTGAATATGTATGAAATATTTTTTAATAAGATCAAAAATATGATATATTCGGTTTTTACGTGGTTTTACTATTTTGGTTAGAGTCTATTATCGACTCAAAGTGTGTTTTTAAAGTCTTTTAGTCCTTTATCAAGTCTTTTCGGGTTTTAGGTGGCTTTGGAGAAGATTGAGATGGTTTGGACGTTTTGGATGCAAATTGGCATATGTAGATACAGAGTCATACATAAAAGTCAGAAGTTTACCAATGTTTGAAGATATTCCCACCAACAGATCACGGAGAAATTTGGACATAAGATAGCCATGTGATTCAGCTTTCACATGGAGGTGATTTGAAGTCAATCCAACGGTGCAATCAAAAAGTTATGACGAATTTAGGGAAAGCTGGTCAAGCTGGCTCGTAGAAAAATTCCGCGCAAGGTAGACCGATCGGTCCATAGTCCTTGGAAAGTCGCGAAGCAACAGATCGATCGGTCTAGTATTGGAACGATCGGTCCAGAATTCGTTTTGCCCAATTTTTGCATGGAAATTATAATTTTTCAATTTTTGCACGGAAGATCCCCAAAAGATTTTCGTTTCTCCATATTTTGTTTTTCCCTTTAAAAAGGAAATAATAACTTGTTTTTTAGGTTAACAATTATTCTACTTTTATACCTACGCTTTAGTTTTAATTTTACAAGGGGAGACGAGATCCAAATCATGAACTTCTTTTGGAGAAGATTTCAGAACCCTCTTTTATTATATTTAGGCATTTGTTTTCTTTAACCATTGAATCTATGATGCTTGTTCCTTTTAACATGTTTGAGTAGTTTCATAGTTAGGTTTTAGGGTTTCCCAGGGAAACCAGGTTTGATAGTTAGAGTTATCAGAAAAGAATTTGAATTGTTAGGTTCTTAGTCCACATTTGTTCTTAATGCATGAATTTGTTCATAATCATAGGTTGATAAATACAAAAAGATTCGATTTAGAAACCTGACCTAGTCGAGATGAAGAAGTGTCTTTGCTTTCGCGAGTATTGTCTTAGATGTTTATGAACATATTGTATATACTTAATGCATGCTTGCATTATCTGAATACGGTGAGAGTTTGTCTTTGGTAATTCGAACATATAATTTTAATACTTCAAGAGGTGATTAATCTATATTTGTCGTTTTAGTTGAGAATTAGTTATATAATAATCCTTGCATGATAATCTGAGCTGTAAAACCTGTATACATTTAAATTTCCTAACACCTAAAGTTTTGGTTCATTGCTTACATCACGTTTCTATTCTCTCACTTTTACTTATTTGCATTCAGAAACTCAAAATTATACATCACGTTTCTATAATATATCACTACAAGGAATCACTGGATTTCTGAAGGACAAATCCGTCGGAAATCCGTAAGAAACAAGCATTTCTGACGGATTTCCGACGGATTTTGTACGTCATATGTAAATGGACAATTTTTGTAAACCGTCAAGAAAACCATCAAAAATTTCTGACAGACTTTCCGAAGGACAGAGACTGACGGAGTTCTAACAAGACGTTTCCGTCAGTCTCTGTCCGCCAGGACAACCGTCAGAGATTTCCGACGAAATTCCTGACAGACTGTTCTCGACGGCGTTTCTGACAAGGAATTTCCGTCAGAAATATCCGACAGAATTTCTGAGGGAGATTAAAAAACCAAATTAAAATTCAAAACATTGTTAAAAAAACGAAACATAAAATGTTATCAAAAGCCCCCCCCCCCAAACC
>OVBE01015169.1:0-10797 GCA_900406425.1 Iberis pinnata | reverse complement strand
AAAATAACACTCTACAAAACAATAACTGCAAAAGCGTTCAATAATCCGTTACAACAGCCGTTGATAATGTGTGTATGCTTGTTTAAAACGTAAATCACTTTTCTCAAAAAATTCAAATTAGTAATTTTGAATATTCTTTGAAGTACCTCAACCATTAGATCAAAATCTTTTGGTGAACGGAATCAAAATTCTTCTATAATGTTTCAGATTACCTCACGTAAAAATCACAAAGACTTACAAACCGAAGACAACTAGCTGACAGCAAAACTATATTGCAATGGTGATTTCTGACAGTTATATTTTGTTTATTAATGTCTAAACTTCGAAAAGCATCTAAAAACTATATATTGTAAATGGAGTAGAAAACAAATTTTTTTTTGTCATGTGACAGCTGCTAAAATCCTGCAACAAAGTGTCAAAAACGAAATTAAAATAATATAAACATATAGATAGATTTATATATATCCAAAGAGGGGGAATGATTAGGGTGACTAACAATGTTATTTAAATGGGCGTTGACACGAAAGTNNNNAAATGGGCGTTGACACGAAAGTTCGAAGCTTCCTTGAGATTTTAATAGTCGTCATCGTAGAAAGTTGAGAATTATTTTGTTTCCACTTTTCACATTATTATTCTATTCGAATTTATTAAATCAATAAAAACAATTTTTATCCTAGCGTATGTCATCAACATTAAGCTATACAGCTGAGACCATCCTTGATGGATGAGTATCTAGTAAATTTTTAATTTGAGTTTTTGAGCAATTAAAGCCAAAAAATATATTAAAAAATGTTAATTTCTCAGAATCGCTTCTGAATTAACATGCTGGAGAATTCCATCAGAATTCCATACGTGTCAACGTTGTATTTGTTGGGAAAAAAGAAAATTTTTTTTATCGGGATGTCTATGAGAGAACCTTAAAAAATAGGTTTTGCCGACGAAGAAGGAGATTGAAAAGGCAAACGAGTTTCGCGACAAATCCGGCAAGTTTCCGGTGAATCAGTCATAGATGATAAGTTTCGACTACTGGGTTTATAGAAGGTTGTTGAGGAGGTATCAATTTTACAGGTTCGAAACCCTTTCATATCGATTCGGGTAGAAATAATTTTGATGATTTAAGTTGTTATTAGATGAGATTACTAGTTATTTTTGGATTTTGGATGATGATTTATGAACCTATAAGGAACATGGCATATTTTGTTAGTTTATCGATTTAGTTCTTTGAGATTACCGATTTCTTCAAATGATTTGATATGAGTTGTGAGGATTGCTTTGGAATGATATGAATATGATTAAGTTTTGGATTGTGATGATTCATGTTTGAAGTAGTGATTCGTGATAACAATTATGTAAAACATTTGATATGATTTTTGTAGAATTTAGGTTGCCTCTTTGTTCTTAGTTGATAACAATTAGGTAAAAGATTTTTCCAAGTAGTGATTGATGAATAATTCTTGATTTACTTTTTGCAGGTTACATTACTACTAAACCCAACAGAAGCAGAGCTTGGAACTGCGATGCGTTTTCTTGGAAAAAACTCAACAGAAGTAGAGCTTCAAGACATGATCAATGAAGTTGACGAAGATTAAGCAGAGTTCAAGGAATAAAGTAAGAGGAAGCAGATGCAAATGAGGTCCAAGAAGAAGGGGTAACCAACTAAAACATTTGACATCTAGTTGTGGTTAGTGAAAATTAAAGACTAGTTTGGTGAAGATTAAAGACTGTTTTGGTGACAATTAAGTGTGTGGTAGTTAGATTTTGTGGATTAAAATTGAGTGTGTTTGTTAATTGATTGTGTGGTAGCTAAAACTTGTGGATTAAGATTGATTGTAAATCTGAATTGCCTAGTTTAAAGGAAATGCTCGATAATTAGTTTATGTGTGTAAACTTTAAGTGACTTTTGCTTCTGTTAGTGTTTAGTGTGTGTGCAACTGTGTGCAACCGTGTTAAAGTTGTGTTTTGTAATATGTTTTTAAGTGAATGCAACTGTGTTAAAGTTGTGTATTGTTAGTGTTTTATAATCTGTTTTGTTTTTAATAATTTCATTTCATATATGTGTTTGAATTTTGACAGAAAGGAGCAAAAAGAGCAAAAGGAACAGACTTAAAAACAATGCTTTCTTTTTCTCCTTTCTAAAAATAATGTCTTCTTCTTTTCTTTCTTAAAAATATAATAATAATAATAATAAAAAATTCTTTTAGAACCTCTTTTGGAGAACTTCCATTAGAGCTAAAATTATAGTATTTATGTTTAGAAGTTCTGAACATTGAGATTAGAGAGAAATATTAATAAATAATTAATAGAGGATCTTGTTTAAAAAACTCTATTGAGGATGCTTTTATTAGTATAGTTAGAGTAATTTCAATGGAGATTCTCAAGAGGTTCCGATGTTGGATATCTAAAAAAATAAAACCCAAAAAATTATTTTTAATACTTCAAAATTTTGAATCGGTTTGGGAATAAGATGTATTCAGAACCCTACAGAACCCCTTACCTGCCGACTTGGTATTGTCCCAGAGAAAAAAATTAAAAAAACCCTCTCTCTCGGCCGTTCTTTCTCTCTTACGACGACAAATCTCGAGCAAGGCGATTTAGTGCAAGAAGGCGATTCACTGCAAGAATAGAGATTTCATCACTAATAGGTACTCGTCTCCTTTTCTTTGTTTGCGATCCGATTTTGCCATTTCACCATATAGAATTTAGGGCTCGAATAAACCTATAATCGATGTTGGATTTGATCTCTCATTTGATTCTGGATTTGATCTCAGATTTTGTGTGATTAGTGTTTATTTATGTTATAATTACCAACCATTATTAGTGGCCGATTTGATCTCAAATTTTTGTGTGATTAGTGTTTGTGTTCTTAATTTGGACATTTGCATTTTGTTATGAAATTTGTTTATGTTCTGAATTTTGTTTCTTGTATTGATCATTTTGAATACAAAATGATTTTGGATTGCTCATTTTGTGTTTCTTGTGTTCTAGTGATTGGTTTTTAAGAGTTTGGGTTTTGAGAGTTGTGGTATTGATTTTAGTTTTGAATTGGTATTTAGAGTTTTGGTTTTTGTTTTGATTTGGTTTTGAGAGTTTGATTTTGGTTTTTGAGTTGGTTTTGAGAGATTTGTATTTGAGATACCCATTTTATGATACCACCGTTGAAGTTAATTTTAAAACACAATTTCTAAGTAGTATCTCAAAACACTAAATAACAATAAAAATCACTTTTTATATTTGAGATACTCAAAATAAAAAACCACCATTTGAGGTATTTTTACATGCTTGCATTAGTAATTAGCAACTAGCTATAATAAGCGAGGTCCAATTTAAATTTTGATTTTTCTGTGGTTTGGTTTCGATATATGGTTTGCGCTTATTTTAGATTGTACCGAACTTACATATGTAAAAGTATGTACTTAATCATTTTATTAAAAAACGTTTTTATAAGAAAACTATAATTTTTTTTCCGGCTTTTATAACATTAATAACGGAGAACAGAGGATAGTAAAAGAGTATTAAACACTTTCAACAACCACAAGACCAAAAGAACAGGGGATTAAAAGCAGAGCTTAGACTTTCTCAGCATCAATAATGTCCTTTAGCCATTCTGGAGGACCAGCTGCGACGTAAGAATGATGATGACTTCTTTGCAGAACACTATTGGCGATCATAAAAGCAGCTCTGTTTGCACACCGAGGATCAAAAATCAAGAGACCAGAGCTCTATATCAAGAGCAGCAGAACGAATGGAGGCTAGAGAAGAGGCGAACACGGGCCAGCAAGGGAAATTTTGAAAGGCTCTGACCAGAGAAGCATCTTCTACTACAAAAATCACTTTTTTCTACTTGAGGGAGTTTAAGCTTGAGACTGCCCAGAGTAAGGCTTGAAGGAAAGCTACCTTTTTGTCTAGGGAGCATGGAATCATGGATCTGCTATGGAGAATTACAGATCCAGTTTCATCTCTTAGAATCCAGCTCGCTCCTGTAAATGTCGAAGACTTTTTCCAAGAAAATCCTATGTTGCATTTAAACCAAGATGGTTTAGGAGGGAACCACTTCTTGGGGTTATCCCTCTTTGAATGAAAAGAGCTAGCGTTTCGGTCTGTAGACATAGAGTGTGCTAGGAACCATTCTTCTGCATCCTCTCGAAATTTTGAGGCAGACAAATTAGAGCAAAAATCTGATCCTTCTATGAACAATGAGTTCCGATTTTTCCAGATACCCCAGACAAGCCAGGGAAGATGTCTTCTTAGAGTAGACTCAATCTCAGTGTTAGCCATAACATGAAAACAATAGCTCATATTTTCTAGCAAGGAGGAATCATGAAAACCCGAGATGGGGAAAGGGATATTAGACAGGGCCCAGATTCGTCTTGATTTAGAGCAGGTAAAAAGGAAATGATTAATAGTTTCGTTCTCTCCTCCACAAAACTGGCAAATAAGGTCTCCTTTCATTCCTCTTGTTCTTAAATTTTTTTTATACAGGTAAGGCGTTGTTAAGGATTTTCCAGAAGAAATGGCGAATCTTAGCAGGAGCTTTTATAGACCAGGCGTCCTTTTTTAGAGAATTGAAATTGGGCATCAGAGATTGTTCTTGCAGTAAGTCTTTGAATTTTGCTTCATGAGCAAGCCAGTAAGCTGTTTTAGAAGAGTAGTAACCAGATTTGGTTTTAGACTATATGAAAAAATCTTCCTTGTCTAGTATGGGCTTAATCCTCCTGATTTTGGCTATGTCCTCCTCATAAAAAAGATCCTGCATAATATCCTCATCACAATCTCTTGTTTCTCTGTTGATCAGGTCGTTAACCACCATGTCGATGTTACTGACTGGGTTTTTTATAAGCGGGATACGGTTTAGAAGGGGGTCTAACCATGAATCGGACCAAACTTTTATGGATAATCCATTTCCCACTCTTTGTCTAATTCCCAATTTCAAAATTGTTCTTCCTTCCAAAATGCTTTTCCAAGCATACGATGGTTTCACAGGTAGGGAGGAGGATAAGAAGGCTTCATTAGGGAAGTATCCACTTCTTAAGAAGGATGAACACACGCTATCATGATGGTAAAAGATTCTCCAGGCTTGTTTATCCAACAAAGCTAAGTTAAAACATTCAATGTCTTTAAAGTTCATACCTCCTTTTGATTTTGGTAAACAGAGTTTGTTCCAACTTACCCAGCATATTTTTCTTTTATCTTCTTGGGCATTCCGAATTGGATCATTGCCGAGGTAAGAGTATTAGAAATGGCTTTGGGGAGCTTGAAGCACTGCATTGCATACATGGGCATTGAAAGAATGACTGCCTTTAGAAGGGTTTCTTTTCCGGCATGAGAAAGGCATCTACCATACCAACCGGAGAGACGTTTCTTGATGTTGGAATTGATGTAGTTGAGGAGATTGATTTTAGATCCATTGAAAACTTCTGGAAGCCCAAGGTATTTCCCATTACCTCCTTCACTTTCAATTAGCAGAATGGATTTTACCAAAGTTTTTGTGGCTGGGCAGATTTTATTACCATAAGAAATTGACGATTTTGCCAAGTTTATAACTTGGCCTGATGCCTCTGCGTAGGTCTGAAGTATCTGGTGAAGGATTTCGCATTGAGAAGCTTGAGCCTTGCAAATGAATAGGGAATCGTCCGCAAAAAGGAGGTGGGAAATAGAGGGACCTTGATGGTGAAATTGTATTCCGGTTAGAAGATTCTGATTTTCAGCCTGTAGGAGGAGATTTGAGAAACCTTCTGCGCATAATACGAAAAGGAATGGCAAAAAGGGATCTCCTTGTCTTAAGCCTCTCAGAGCTTTGAACATTCCATAGGGCTGGTTATTCATCAATACTGTAAAGGTAACCGAGGATATGCATTCCATTACCCAACCTATCCACTTATCATTAAAACCTAAAGCTTTCAGGAGAGTTTTTATGTAGTTCCATTCAACCCGGTCGTATGCCTTTGACATATTCGATTTAACCGCTATGAACTCTTCTGAGAAAGGTTGAAGGACTTGTAAACTATGGATAATTTCATGAGCAATCAGTATGTTGTCGGAGATTAATCTTCCTGCGATAAAGGCTGACTGGTTTACTGAGACTAGGCTGTTGAGATGTGTCTGGAGTCTATGAACCATTATTTTTGCAATAATCTTGTATAAGAAGTTGCATAAACTAATTGTACGAAGATCATCCCTTGTCTCCGGTTTATCAATCTTCGGGATGAGGCACAAATGGGTGATGTTCCAGCTCTGTTGCATAACAGAGGAATTGAAGAAATCGTGGACTTCTCTGGTGATCTGCGTTTCGAGGATGGCCCAATACTTTTGAAAGAAAATCCCTGTAAACCCGTCTGGGCTTGGTGCCGAATCAGGGTTTATTGAGAATACCACTGTTTTTTAATCTCTTCTTTAGTAATTGGGCTTGTTAGCTCTTCATTCATCGAGTCTGTGACTTTCTTTTGGAAATCATTGAACATGGTAGAGAAGTCACTTGGGTTAGAAGAGGTGAATAGATCAACAAAATATTGAACCGCCACTTCACCTTTCGAACCTTTTTCTTTGAATACTTCACCATTTCAATCTTTTAATTTATGAATAAAGTTCCGGTTTCTTCTAACTTTGAAAGCATTGTTGAAAAATCTAGTGTTTCTGTCTCTTTCTCGGAGCCATTTTTGACGGCTCTTTTGTTTCCAAAACATTTCATCATCTTTATAAGCTAAAGTAAGTTCTTTTTTCAAGGCCCAGAGACTGCTCCAATGTAAATTACCATTGGTTTGAGCCTCTTCTAATTGGATTTGTAGATTCCCAATTCTTTCTGAAGCATTAGATAATTTTTTTTCCAGCAACTTAAATTTTGACGACAAGAGTGTAACCTTTCACTTGTTGATTTGGTTAGCCTCGGGGAATTAGAATTCCAGGAATTCTTTATCGCTTCTTTGATCTCGGGATGTAGGCACAATCTAGCATCAAATTTGAAGAAGCCTCGGGATGAGTGAGCTGCCTGAATGAGGTTAACGAGAACCGGCCTATGGTCGGAACCTCTTTTATCGAGGAAGGTTTGAGATGCATTAGGGAAAAGGTTTAGCCAGTCTTGATTACCAAAACAGCGGTCCAAAAAACATTGGATCCAATGTCCTTTTCTTTTACCACTCCAAGTGAATGAGTTACCTTGGCTTTTCAACTCCTTTAATTTGCAACCCAAAATGAAGTCTACAAAATGCTGAGTGAGGTAGTTAGATTTTACTGGACCTCCCTTCTTTTCACTGTAATGAAGAATGTCGTTAAAGTCTCCAACACAGATCCAGCTTGAGGTTCTTTTAAAACCCCATATGCTTAACTGTTCCCAAAACTTCACTTTTTTACCAAAAATAGGATGACCATAAATGAAGGAAATATAAAACTTGGAAGAACCAAAAACAACTTCAACATCTATAATATTTGGGTCCGAGTACAAAGTATTGAGATCAATTCTATCTTTCCAAAAAAGCGCAAGACCCCCACTAAGCCCTTCCGGGTTTACAGTATAGATTCTATCATAGCCTAACCACACCTTGAGATCAACAAGAACATTATACTTGTTCTTGGTCTCCATTAAAAACAAAATATCAGGGAAAAACGAAGTTCTAAATTCCATGAGTCTAGGAACTGTCAAGTCGTGTGGTTTTCCGATACCGTGATAGTTCCAACTTAAGATGCTCATCGTGACCGGGTGATCCCTTTACCAGGATCACCCAATTTCTTGTTCCTCTTAGCCTCAGTGAGAACTTCTCTCAAGTCTTCTATTTTAACAGATTTGACAGCTTTCTTGGTTCCAAGTTTCTGCCCTTGAGGTTTACTAATATGTCTTGTGACTTGAGTGTGCTGTGCTAACCTGTCGGCTTTTGTAGGTCTTTGGCGTTTTGATCTTGTCACAGGTTTTATCCCGGAAGAGCTTGGCTCAAAGAGCCAAGGATGGTGGACCGTAGGAGTAAAACCTGGTTCACAAGGGGCCATTTCCAAGTTTTTGCTTATGAGATTGGAAGAATCTTCAAGCAATTCTATGATGATTGGAAATCCTGGAGGAGGGTATCCAGCTTTGATAGCAGATGCCAAAAGTTTGGGGGATTTGGGAAAATCGTCTTTGCCACAGTCTGCTCTTTGGAGAATTCAAATACTGGGCCTTTGCCCTTATTAGCAAGGATTGAGAAAATTGGCGCATGTTCCAACCTGAGAGCTGTTTGTTGGCCTAATGGATCATTATCCAGACTGCATATAGAAGCTTTGATTCGAGACTGCCTGATGAAAATTTCAGGACCAGATGCAGATAGCAAATATTGTCTCATTTCGTCCATCAGCTCTTTTGCTATTTTGAGTTTACCAGTAGAAGGATTGATACCTACCTGATCTTCACTTAGAACACCGAACATGGGGTCAGACGGGGCCAGGATGGGAGATGAACGAGCTGTAGCTTGAGGGTTAGAGGCCGGTTGTTGTAAAATCTGATGAGTGGATTGAATCTTGTATGGACATCGGTCATTGCTATGAGTTACTCTTTGGCAATCATAACATCTCTTTTGGATTCTTTCAAAATCATACAAGATTTTAAACTCTTCACCCTCAGGGGTTTTTGTTAATCTGAATCTTCGAAGAGGGGAATTTACATTTAATCTGACCTTAACCCTTACAAAGTCTGGTGTTTGTGGTTTAGTAGGGTCGAATTCCACTTCAAGAACCTCTCCAGCAAAGCTACCAAGGGACATGATGGATTTATCTGAGTAGTAGTTCATAGGTAAATTCCTGATTTTTACCCAAGCTTCCATTTGATTTAGAGAGAGAGGAGATGGATTAGCAGACCATCTCTCTAATGCTATTGACCATTGATTGAATGTATGAGCTCCCTTATCTAGGACCATCTGTAAGTCATGCTCATACTTAAAGAAGAACTGAAATCGATCTTGAGACAGAGCAATACACCTTACTCTATCATAAAGTTGTCATTTTCTTGGTAAGTCCAAGATTAGATCGGACATTTTCTGTGCTGGGGGATTCAGAGTTCGTCCTATCAAGATCAGATTATTATTTCCTGCATTCCGGTACTTCGGAAGGTTGGGGAAGAGATATACTTCTTCGGAGGCTTCCAGTGAGAGGTTGAGGAGGGCAGAGTCAAGTTGATGATCCATACCTTGAGGACTTGGAAGAGCAGAAGATTCCGATGAAAGTCTCTGATCAGAATAGGGAAGACGATGTGAGCTTGTTTTCCAACGAAGATGAGTGGCTGAGATCTAATTTCGGTGATGACGAGACTGGTGAATAGTAAGGAAAAGGGGAAAAAACCCAAGCTAAAGCACTAAATTCACTCAATGAAACCTTCTGAGAGAATTAGAGAGACCTGAGCCCAAATAAGGGAATCTTTAAGAAAACTATAATTAATGCGTATATATGTATGAAAATATATAACGAAGCAGAGATGCATGGTTTGTAAAAAATGTTCAAACGTCTTTTTTTCAAATATATTTTTTGTCAGGCTCATCCCCTTGTAGCCTAGTGGTTAATCCCTAGAGTATGGATGTGGCACCTAGAGATTCTAGGTTCAAACTCCATAATGGGTAGAAATNAATGTTGAAAAAAAAAAAAAAAAAAAAAATTTGTCAGCTGATGGATTACTATTAAACAAAAAGTTTTACAATCTACAAGTATTAAATCTCCAGTTTTTTACTATCTAAGTTCGGAAATTCATGAGTCAAACTCAAATACTAAGTTGATAGAATACTTGCAAACTCTTTTCAAATATTCAAAACACAGAGATTAATTAAATCATAACTAAATTTATAGAATGCTAATTAGTTGTTAATATTTTTAATGATTATATATATAAATATATTCATTTTTTTAATAATTTAATGTATATATGGATTGTAATTTTTCTCTGTATATAAAATATAAGATTAATTAAGGAGACAATTTCGTAGCATTGTATCACAGACCCACATGCATGTCTCATCTTAAAACCACGACCTGCCGTTGAAGCGAAGATCTTCTTCACTGTTATTCCGTTCACGCTTAATCCAACTTTCAAACGAAGTTATAATCTTATATATATAAAGCTGAAGAAGATCTAAGTTTACTTCAACAATTCTGCTGAAGAAAATAATCTGAACAATACACACATATATGTACATATATATGCAATATAATAATGTATCTGTTACTGGATATTAAAAAGTATTTTTGTACTTTACTTTACTGACTGCATGTTTTTTGTTTGACTCTGTTTTAGTTCACTGTAGTTGTGAATTTTCTTCACACCCATATAAATGTTATAAATAATTTTTATGAACGTTTTGTAAAAATTTTAGACATATTAACCTATCAAACGGCCTAAAATTTTTAAATAAGAAAAACGGCCGAAGTTACAATTCTACAAAAAGAAAAAAAAAATAATAAAGTTGGTTATATGAATTATTGTTGTAGCTTTTATTTTTTTGTTGTAAAATTTTGGCTTTAGAAATCTTGCTGTAGATTTTCAAAAATAAAATTATAATTGGTAAACATCAGTGTTGTAGGCTATTGCTCCACAGAACCAAAAAAATATTCAAAATTTAAATAATAGTGCTCTGGATTTTTTGCTCTGCACAGTCAAAAAGTAAACAAAATAAAATATATTGCTTTAACAATCAAAAATCTTCATAGAGCTTGATTGGTGAAAACTTTATGTTTTAGAAATCAATATGGTTCTACGGAGATTTTAAAGCACTTACCCATCACCACCAAAAGCATAAAAGTAGTACATACCAACATTATGATATTAATTAATAGCATTCATACATCTCTAAATGC
>OVBE01015168.1:0-11637 GCA_900406425.1 Iberis pinnata | reverse complement strand
GTATATTTTTATATCTTGACTTAACCTTCCAAGTAATTGGCTGAATATATATTATATTATATAATCAATTTGTTTAGAAGATTAGTCCACGTTCTTGGGCTAAGATAGTCAAAGAGAAAGATGCCATTTTGTCTGAGATTAAATAGGAATTATAAAAAATCTTTAAACATATTTGGAAGCAACCCAATAATTCGGTTTTTATATATATATATTTTTTTTCTTTCTTCAGGTAATGTTATAGATCAATCAAATTAAGAAAACTTCCTAAAAACTATCCAAATTAGTTAAAATTTGTTAATACAACACATTAAATTTAACCAAAGCTAATTTATTTATAGAAAATTTTCCGGTTTCTTGAATAATGCGCAAACTATTATATTTTTTCAATTGAATACATAAACTATAAAAAAATTATTTTAATACAAAATATATAGTTTGACAATTTTTCTTACAATTATATTTTCACGTTAATAAAATCTTAAATGATTTAAATGTGTGAAATAATTAATGCTAGTCTAAAAATGCAAAAAGGTTTTAAATAAATGAAATTTTCAATCATATTACTCTTTGACATCACTTTTCAAAACTACCATCATTGTCTTACAATTTATATATAATAATAATTTAACTTTGAAAATAACAAAAAATAATCTTTGTTTAAACTATATATACATTCTTCATAATTCTTAGAAATTTTGTTCGGTTCACACTCAAAAGTCAAAACATTCTTTCTTCTTCATATAATCTGAACTTAGAATGGACTTTGTTATTTACAAAAGTATATAATAGTTAAAATTATGCTGGAAAAAGTTATATAAGACTTTATACATTTTCAAGAGTCAATATAAGTATATAACACATATAAAATAATTACGTTTATGGAAAATTATGCAATATAGGTCCATGGAATTGTAACCAATCCGCGTTACCTGACTTTGTTGCTATAAAAGTTATAGGAATAATTAAATATTTTGGTCAAAGAATTTTTGTCTATATATGAACTATTTTTCATTTTCATATTCATACTTATAAAACCAACGAAACTGTAAAAAAAAAAAAACCCAAAAAATGAATAACATTGTGGTTTGTTTACTAATATTGACTTTTTTCTTGCTCTCTGGATTATCAAACACAACATTGGCTCGAGTACAATACAAATCTCCAAAGACAAGTAAGTTTTCTGATTTTTGTTTGGTCGTATATTTCAAAATTTTCTGGTTTCTAAAACATGAAAAATATAATGATAACAAAATATTATTCAGTTTACTTTGATACAACTCTTAGTCTCCATCAAATATGTGTAAAAACCTTCTCATCTAAATTCCGTTACAAAATTTGAATGTTTTTTTATAATCATATATGTTAGAATTCAGTTGTTTCAACTATATATAAATCCCCCTTCAAAAAAAACTATATATAATATCTGTAAATTAATACTTAATTAGTCTGTGACAGTTCTATATGGTACTAATTTTTTCATATCCTAAATTTAATATTATTTTGATGCAATTTATCTCTTTAAGTTCATAATAACTTATATAATCGGAGCTTCTAACTCTGGTGGTAAATGACTCACAACTATGAGTTCCACCAACCGAGTTCGAATCTCGGCCACCGTCAATTAATATAGAGTAAATTTCGGCAGTTTTTCTGGATATTTTCGACGACTGCAAACATTTTAGACCTAGTTAAAATTTTTCAAAGTTCCGGATACCAGAATCATTAAAAAAATTTTAATCACTTATATAGTCTTTTTTTGTTAAGTGTCATTGTGGAAGAGAATCTTATATAAAATATTCAAAAAATGGTTAGTTGAGTACTGTGTCCATAGTATGTTTTTGGGTTGTATGAAGTGTGATATAATATATGATCTAATATAATTTTCAATAATATTCTTAAGAATTTATAACTTTAGTTTTCAAAAATATATTCTAAAATAGATCCAAAATTTTTAGTTCGTTAATTCACTAAAAAATAAGGTAAAATTTAATATTATCACATGATATTTTGAGTCTGGTCTGATTGTGTTTTCTCTTTGCTAAAAAAAGGAGAAGAGGTTTGGGACCAAAAGGTGATCAAAGGAATGAAGGCTAAAGTAGATGGAAGCCGTTCAAGACGTGCACCAGGCAAAAGACCACCAACAGGACCAGGTCCATGACAATGTACTAAACCCTAAATACAATTATTGCTTATAGTTGAACCATTGAATTTCATGGTTTAGTAATTATTACTTTGTATACTCGAATTATATTTTTCAACATTTGTAATATCATCCGTTTTATATAATTGCAAATTTCTTTTTATCACATGATGTATCATGAGGAACATGCAAAACATTTCCTAAATCAGTCTTTCAATCATGTTACCAATTACGTAAACTTCAAGATTTTCCTCTTTTGTCTCTCCCTCCCAAGGATGGTTGTCCTCTTCTCCTCTACCTATGCCAACCACGTCCGGATCTGAAGGTAATCCCCTCCGCTTTTTTTTCACCGTCTTATTCAGGTAGCCGGCTGCCCGCGGGAGCCTGTTCGACAGTAGTCTTGTGCCAGCGAATTTGCAGATTTAGGGTGGTGGCAAAGCTTGGTCCTCAAGCTTAGGTTCCTAGGATTTTCAAATAGTTAGGTTGGGTTGAGCCATTTTGGACTTTTTGGGTCCAATTTGGTTTCTGTAAAGCTTTTTTTTCCAAGTCTTCATTTTTCTCCACGCGTCTGGTTTCTCCTTCTTTAACCATCAAAGTTGGTCATGTTTTTTGGCGGTTCAGTCTCCGCAACCCTGTTCGACAATAGTCTTGTGCCGGCGAATTTGCAGATGTAGGGTGGTGGCAAAGCTTGGTCCTCAAGCTTAGGTAGGATTTTCAAATAGTTAGGTTGGGTTGAGCCATTTTGGACTTTTTGGGTCCAATTTGGTTTCTGTAAACCTTGGGCTGGTTTGGGATCAAAGGTTTTGGTTATAGGTGCAAGTGGGTTTTTGTTTAATTATGTTTATATATTAAGGGGGTGTTACTAGTTATGGTATTTTAGTGGATTTAAAATCTATAAAAATTCGGAAATATATGGATTTTGAAATCATTGGATTTTGAAATACCATAGACTTGATTGGTGATGTCTATGGCTGCTGTGTACAACCATTTTACATTTCTACAGCTCTAATTTGTTCCAATCATCCTTTACTTCTAATTTATAATCTACGGCACCTCAAATTACGTAAAAGCTGCACAAAGCAATTTTTGGTTGTAGGCGTCCTTTTTTCTACATCTTTCATTTAAGTGCTTTAGGATTGTTTTTTTTGTTTTGCTCTGAAAATATATGTTTTCTTTGTAATATATAAAAATATATTTATAGTCATGCATATGATAATTTATACAACGTTTATATAAATTTTTTAAAATAACTGTTCTACTTAATAATAATGATTATATATATATATATATAAAATAAAAAAATAAAATTACCTGAATTAATATTTATTTTCTTAATATAATATAAAAAATGAAGTATATTTAAGTTTTAAAATAATTAGTTTTTAAATAAATTAAGTAATATAATAATTCCAATTTTATTAATTTATAAATTTATTGACTAATATTAAGTTTTACTATTAGAATATTAAGGAAACCGTGCCCATTAAGAGAGTCGAGGTCATTGAGCGAGCGCCAGAGAGATTCAACCCAAAACGCGTGGACTTCCAGAGATCGCACAGACGTTATGGCGAGATCTACCGTACAAGGAGAATTCAAAAGGAAATCACGACATTAAATGACATTTAAGAGAGCTTAGAGTATAAATAGAGGAAGGGGAAGCTCTAGGAAGGGATTCCAAAATATCATTTGGTAAACTCTAGAGAGAACTTTGTAATAGCAAGAACTTGATATGATCTTGACCGGCACTAAACTAGAACTTGAGGAAGCAGCTTTGGATCAAGGAGTTTATGAGCTTGAAGATAAGGATAAGCTTGTAGATAAGGAGACATTGGAGTTTCAAGCTGGAATAATAACAAGATCAAAGGTTAAACAGCTTGCTGGAGCATTTGGACATGTATCAAGAAGAAAGAAGAAGAGAAATAAAAGTCTTGGATTTGAAGCTACACTTCAACAAATTCTCTATACTATCTCGGGCAGTCTAGTGTATGCTAATCCAATCACATTGGTTGTGATACAAGCTAACTAGATATTCATCAAGAGAGGTGTTGTGGCTTGCACTCTTTTCCTTAGTTTGGTTTTGTCCCATTGGGTTTTACAAACAAAGTTTTTAATGAGGCTTGTTCACAACACTTATACAAAAGCCTCCTGATGATACTAAAGCCTATTTCTATCCATTTTTATGTTATTTTCGTTTTTAAAGTCATACTTGATTTAAATTTGCATGAGAGCCTCTTGTTTTGATTGTTTTGTGATTTCCAAGAAGCTGTGCATGTACAACCTTCTTGCCTTTATATTATGGACGAAAATCATCAATAAAAATATCAAACACCTTTCTAAAAAAACCTAAAGAATTCTCTTGAATCTTGTTTGATCATTTTGTTCTTGTTTATGTTCAAAATCTGTTTCTACATAACAAGACAAATCCAGATAGTCTAAGAGTCATTTCGCAGCTCTTAGAAGTATCATTCACCCCAATTTTGTTTCATCACCCTTACAACCGTTGGAGAAGCATTCGGGGACTTGATCCTCACACCTAGGATCACGTCAGAACTCATCAATCAAACACAAATTTCACAAATATATTGCATTTTATGGTATTTTGGTGTGAGGCGATTTTTGTACTCATAGCCTCTGATGTTGATGAGGCCGCTTTTGAAGACCTTCGATTCCGAGACGAAGGGGGAGTCGACTTCTCCTTTGCGTTTAGTCTTCACCGAACTGGATCTAGGTTCGCTTCCCCAAGCTCCTGCTCCTTTTCCATCGTGTACGATCGCTTCTCTTTTACCGTCTTGTGCGGTTTATTCTCCTTTACCTTCTTGTATGGTAGATGAGATTATTTTCGTTGTCACCGGTGTATTGAAGGTGGTACAAAGGCCTATTTGCTGATGATCCGAGTTAGCTCGGTCGTTGAATTTACATATATACTAGTGCAGGATTCTGCTGTAACTAAAGTTCAGTATTTCCAACGCTTATATGGATTCAAACCTTGGTTAATTATAACACTTACTATTCATTTCTCTTTTGAGTTATTTGATGACTTCATTTGAGTTTTACTGTTGTGTGTAATTTTAGGTTCAAGATCTGATTTTTGAATTTGTCTTTGGATTGGCAATACCGTTCTTCATCAAAAACTCCAAGTCCTCGGGTTATGTTAACACGGGTATTGGAGTTCTTAAATATTACATCTAAATGCTTGTTGTATATGAGGGTGAGCACTCGTTGTCTTTGTTACTATTTTATGGAGTTGTGTGTCACTCTAATATCTCCTTGTAAAGAGAATGCAGTAATTGCAAGGAATATCTCCTCGTTGTCTTTACAATGTATGACGTAGGAGTTTGTTTGCAAATATTGCTATTGGAATCACAACTTTTGACAAGACGTTCCAAGTTCGAGTTTACTATTAACAAAATCAATGGTCTCTTTAGTGTTTTGTTGTTGTCAATAGGATTAGTTTGCTTCCAATTATAGTTTATTTGAAGTAAGTTTTATGTTTTGCATTTTGTATTGTCATTTCCTCTATTAAAATTTTGCGTAAGCTATGTTAAAATTATAATGAAAAGATAGGTTTGACCCAAAAAATTATGATGGACAAAGTTATATAAGACTTTATACATTTTCAATAGTCAATATAACACATTAGATAATTACGTTTATGGAAAATTAAGCATAGGTCCATGGCACCAATCCACGTTACCTGACTTTGTTGCTACAAAATTTATGGGAATAAACATTTTGTCAAAGAATTTCTGTCTAGATATGAACTATTTTTCATTTTCATATTCATACTTATAAAACCAACGAAACTGTAAAAAAAAAACCCAAAAATGAATAACATCGTGGTTTACTTACTAATATTGAATTTTCTCTTACTCTCTGGATTTTCAAACACAACATTGGCTCGAGTAGAATACAAATCTCCAAAGAGAAGTAAGTTTTCTGATTTTTGTTTGGTCGTATTTCAAAAGTTTCCGATTCTAAATATGAAAATATAATGATAACAAATTTTATTCAGTTTACTTTGATACAACTCTTAACTAGTCTCCATTCTATATGTGAATCCTTTCATTTTTGAATGTTTTTATAATCAGATTTGTTAGAATTCAATTGTTTTAACTATATACAATACCTCTAAATTAATACTTGAGTCTTTGACACTTCTATGTGGTACCAATTTTTTCATATCCCAAAATTAATATTTTTGATGCAGTTTATCTCTTTTTTTTTGAAAGAAGGTAAATATAATTAATAAAAAGTTTTTACATTGCAAAGCTTAGCAAACATTTTCTTTAAGCTCTCAAAAAAAGATAAAAAAGAGCTCTATTGAAATAGGGTGAAAATTATAGATTTTCAAGAATGGTTAGCAAACCAAAGTTGGAGCAATTTGTGGAATCCTTTCTTGTTGATCTTGGCTAGAATTGTATTTCTAATACATCTATCAATTAGCTTGAAAGTTGTATTTGCATCCACCGGAGGGGATTTGTTGTGAAGCCTTGAATTTCTTTCTTGCCAAATAAGGTATAGTGAAGCTTGAGTTCCTATATTTGCTAGTAACCTAGCATGACATGAAGGTAGTTGCTGTGGTAGGCAGAGTACATCATTCCAAGTCAAGAGTTGATGATTGTTTAATCCGAGTCTTTGGAGAAGCTTGTGCCAAATAACAGAAGCAAATAGGCAGTGAACGAAAAGGTGGTCTCTGGATTCATTTGAGATACCACATGTGAGGCATAGAGGACTAGAATTTATACCCCAGGATAATAGTANGGATAATAGTCTGTTTCTCGTTGGTAATCTGTCTTGTTGAGCCACCCACACCATGAAAGCATGTTTAGGAGTGGAACCCTTGAACCAGACAATCTTAGCCCAAGGCAGAGGAGGTCCTCTTGGTCTTATATTTTCCCAGGTTTGAGATGTTGAGAAATCTTCATTTGTAGACAGAGGAATAGACCAAATATATGAGTCGTCACCTGTAGAAGGAGTAGGAGGGGTTTCCCCTAGCAAAGAAGATCTGAGATGAGATAGAATGGGGTTTCTTGTTCTTGCAGAGGGAAGAATCCAGGAGCCAGAAAAGGAGACTTCTGCCACCTTAGCATCAATGCTGATTCCAGAGGTAATGGGGCCTTGAGAGCCTAGAAGTTGGTGTAGGGATGATGATCCATTTGCCAACCAAGTATCAAACCAGAAGCTTGCTTGCATCCCATTACCTATTTTGGTCTTGACAAATCTGTGTGCCAAAAATCTGGTTGCCAATAGTGATTTCCATATCCAAGAATCAGAGACTGTTGGTTCAATGCTCCAAAAGCTTCTATTCTGCAGCCTTGAATCTTTATTCCATGCAACCCATAGAGAGCCACTTTTTGAAAAGAGGAGCCACACAAGTTTAAGTAACAGAGTGTTGTTCCAAAGTTTCAGGTCTCTTAAGCCTAGACCTCCTTCAGCATATGGGAGGCAGAAAGATTTCCAGGCCACCTTTGCTCCTCTTAATCTAGTAATCTCACATGTCCAGAGAAATCGAGAGCATAGACTCTGAATCAATGATATGCAGTTAGCAGGCAATTTAAAAGCTGAGAACCAGAAGTTTAAAGTGCTGTAAATTGTTGTTTTGATGAGTAAGAGTCTGCCTGCAAAAGACAGAAATTTATTAGCCCAATGATTAAACTTAGAAGCCAATGAATCTAACAGAGGGTCATAATCTGATTTTTTCAACTTTCGATGCATTAAAGGCAGTCCTAAGTATCTAAAAGGAAAGGTTCCAGAAATGAAACCAAGTTGAGTCATCTGAGCAGATTCTATGGGACTCAGTCCTGCAGTATAAAGGGCTGATTTGTCCAGATTTAGCTGAAGGCCTGATAGAGTGTAGAAAGATTGAAGGGCTTCCAATATAGCCTTTGCAGAGCTGATTCTCCCATCAAACATAATCATAACATCATCAGCAAATGCTAGATGTGAAATTCTGAGCCTTTCTGCTTTAGGATGAAAGCCTATTTGACCAGAATCAAAATGAGAGTCAATTAGAGAAGCAAAGAACTCCATAGCAATAACAAGAAGAAGGGGGGGGGGGGATAAAGGATCTCCCTGTCTTAAGCCCTTGGTTCCCTTGAAGAATCCACACATCTGCCCATTTACATTTATTGAATAGGTTGTAGTGGAAATACATTGGAAGATCCATTTGAAAAATTGAGGTGGGAAGTCAGTTGCTTCTAGAACAGTCACCAAGAAAGACCAGTTAACTGAGTCAAAAGCTTTCCTGAGATCAACCTTTAAAATCCCCCTTTTTGATATTCTTTTCTGGTTAAAGAATTCTTTTCTGGTTAAAGAATGCTTTCCTGAGTCAAAGGCTTTAACCAGAAAAGAATGCAGTTTATCTCTTTATAAGTTAATACTCACTAATATAGTCTTTGTATTAAGTGTCATTGTGGAAGAGATCAATCTTATATAAAATATTCAAAAATTGGTTAGTTGAGTAATGTCCATAGTATTTTTTTTGGGTTGTATGAAGTGTGATACAATATATGATCTAATATAATTTTCAATAATATTCTTAAAAATTTATAATTTTAATTTCCAAAAATATATTATAACCAAAGGACTTTGGTCTAGTGGTTGAGACCTTCTTTGGAGTTTTCAAGGTCACTAATTCAAACTCTTTGGAAAGCGTGATTTACGCCTTAAATAAGTATTATCAACGGCTGGCTCCGAACACCAAGAAAATTATGAGCCAAAGGCTCGAAACTTCCTCAGCTTATCAAAAAAATATATATATTTTTAACTCGTTAATCCACTAATAAAATAAGGTAAAATTTAAGACTCACGTTGTCTAATATTATTTTGAGTTGTGTTGTTCTCTTTGCTAAAAAAAGGAGAAGGGGTTTGGGACCACAAGTTGTTCAAAGAAAACAAGGCTAAAGTAAAGGGAAGCCGTTCAAGACGTGCACGAGGAAAAAGACCACCAACAGGACCAGGTCCAGACGATATGTACCAAACCCTAATATACACCTATTGGTTATAGTTGAACCATTGTATTTCATGGTTTAGTAATTATTACTCAGTTTCTTCCAACTATATTTTTCAACATTTGTGATATTATCCGCTTTATATAATTACAAATTTCTTTTTATCACATGATGCATTGATAACAAGGTTTTTTTTGTCTTGTTTTGTGTGATCAATTCTCTATCTACACAAACATGTCATTGTGGTATAGGATATGGTTGTCGATCCAAATGGGTGTGATGCTAACAATCTGGATGTGAATGGAACTACTAATTCAAGTTAAATATAAGAATGATAGTTTTACTAACACGTTCTAAGCAAACAAAACATGCAGAAATCTAAAACAGGAAACAAACACTAATATGCATTGGCAGATACTAAGCATAAACAGCAAAAAAAGTGAAATGGATAAAGATGCAATCAAGTGGGAAGCAGTTCCTGAGGACAATGGTAATTGACTAGAGATCCATCCTGAACTACCTAAGCACATAACATACCTCAAACAATGAGTTAACCCCTAGACAACAGATTCATATGGAACAAAGTCCAATGTCTTGGTAAATGGTTTCAAGCAAAGCAATCACCAGACTTAACTCTCGTTAACGGTACACTACTAAGCAGGCATGAAGAACCAATCTACTAAAGCCAATAAGCACCTTAAACATCTAATCTCTTAGGCTAGGATGTGCAAATCTCTAAAATCACCATGTTCAGACATTTCATTGAATACCTTCTGAGTGCTGAAATGCCTAAAAACAAATTTCAATTGATGAGAAAAAAATCAGCATGAAGAGCAATGAAACAAAAGGGATCTAGATGCAAATCAACTTAGGCACTTAGGAAGAACATGACATCAACACTAGTCTATCCCATCCTCAGGAACCTAAGGTAACCATTCACTACGCATGCTTGGTGCGAAATCAGTAAAATAGGAAAGCATAACTACTAAGGAAAACATTAAGATCAAAAGTCAAAGATGATGAACACCAATAACACTAACCCAGAAAAACAAAGTATCTATGAAACAGTAGTGAAACCAGAGAAACTGATCAAGCTAAAAACAAGATTAAAAGCATACAAACATAGATCAACATGCACCAGATAGTTCACACCCCTAATCTAAGCATGAAAATGAAGGAAACAGAAGAAAAACATAAACTTAATAAAAATTTGGATTTAGAACATGAAGAACATCAAGAATAAAAAGAGAGAAAATAAAACCTAAGACAAAAGCTAAAAATGGCAAAAAGAAAGAAGATCCTCGAAATGGAGGCGTTTTGGGCTTTTTATAGTGTTCAAAGAAAAGTCCAAAAACACATAAAAGAAGAAAATAATGATTAAACTAGGTCTTGGGTCTGGTCCATCCTGATTCAAAGTTGGTCGGGTCGGAGCTGCTTGGCTCGATCGTGATGTGATCGAGCCATGTAGAAGACGTGATCAAGCCAAAAGGGTGCACGTGATCGAGCCAGCTTTGTCTTTGCTCGATCGCGGGATCGAGGTGTTGAGAGAAGATGATCGAGCTATTCGGACGAGGTTACGGCTGGGACGATCGAGGTGGAGATGCGTGATCGAGCAAAAGTGGAGGTGGCTCGATGGTGATCGAGCCAAAGAGGAAATCAAGCTGGACCACTGAGGTGTAGGGTCGAGATGATCGAGCCGGAAACTTGAGCGATCGAGCTAGTTTTTGACTTGGCTCGATCACGGGACCGAGTGATCGAGGCGTAAGGCTGAGGCTCGATGTGAGGGCTTAGTCGAATTTTTGACTTGAGCTACACTTGATTTGGTTCCATTCCACGAATTTTCCTTTCCTTCTCCAAATTCGCAACTACGTTCTGAAAGCTCGTGAAAGTCCTGAAAAATCTCCAAAATGCATGTGTATGCAAATGCTAATGCAAAACTTCCTAAAAATTGCAAACTTGCTAATAACATCTATAGATGCAACGTATTTACAACTAAAAATCCCTAAAATGATGCTAAATAACTTCTTAAAATCACTAAAATGCAGAGATATCAGTGACCTTCTAGGTGAAGTAAAGGAAATCGCTTATGTAAGGGTCAAGATCAAGTTCAATGTAAATAACCCACTTAAAATTGTCAAGGATGGTCCAAATTCCAACTAGGAAAATTTAAAAATCTTCTTTGATTATGAAAGAGTTCAGAAGATATGTTATAATTTTCATTGTCTTATCCACTCTAAAGAAGACTGTCCCTTTGTGCAAAAAAAAAAATTCTAGTGAGGAACATAATTCGAATGAGCCTTAGATCACAAGCATCAGAGTGGAAAAGCAGAAAATTTGGGAACTATTACAAGAAAATGATCTGCTATATGGTGTTATCAAGGAGGACCAAGTAGGGCCTCACCTTGTTACAAGTCGACTAAAGATAACACCAAAGGTCATGGACACACTGGGATAATATCTTAAATTTGTTGTGATTAAGATGAGAAAGGCGTTAAATCAAGACTTAACAAAAGGTTTTAGGTTTTAGATTATGTGGGTCAAAGCTCA
>OVBE01015167.1:0-11639 GCA_900406425.1 Iberis pinnata | reverse complement strand
AATAAGATACACTTATATTCATTTGTTAATATTAAAGATTTAATTTTGGTTTATGTCTATAAATTCTTAAAGATAAACATATATTCACAACCACACCAACGAAAAAACACATGTTGACCAAATAATGTAACATATTCGGAGGAATATTTTTAAATATTATATACAAGCACAGAATTGTTATAATATATATTTCTTTTTGAAAAGGTAACAGTTTTCATCAAATCATGTCAATGCTGGAATTATCGTAAAAGTTATGACACTTATTAATTGGTCATCTTTAACCCCATATTAAGATACAAATTTGAAATTCAAATTGATGTAGTTTCAGTTTTTTATTTTTGCTTTAAATAAGTGTAGTGTCACTTTCATAAGTACATAACTTCCTAAAAAGTATTTTTGTGTTTACCTATTTCAAAAGATCTATAAAGATTTTATAGTTTTCAGTTTTGAAATATAGAACAGCTTTCGTTTGTCTTAAATAATAATGAGTTCCTTTTGAGAACTGCTGCTTCAACTCCGGATGCCGAAGCATCGCCAATTGAGAGAATAATTATGAAGGTCTTAGAACAACATGTTTTACACTTATATTTTGGTATCTAATATTTAGATTTACACTCATATTATTTCTTCTCACTCTCAAATTTGTAAAACTATATTGTGAAACATGGATATCAAGATCAATACAGATTACGAATTCATACAAAATTGAATAAATTAATGAAGGCCTTTTATCAGAAGAAAAACATAAAATATGGTACTGTCCATTTTATTTATGAGGATAAAACGTTGAAACCTAATGAGACACCTAATTCCGTTTTTTTATTCTCTAATATCTTTCATATATTTTAATCGATATATATATAAAGTAAAAGAAATAAAACTAGTGACATGTATTTTTTATTTTGTACATGTTGATGGAATAAGGGAGATGAGATAATTATGGTGATTGAACTTATTGGTAGCAGTTTTTAAATCTATTTAATTATCTGATTATGTGAACGATATCATGTTGTTGTTGTGTTGTTATTGGCTTTAGAAACTCGGCTTAATGTTATTAAGTGTATGTTTTTATTTTTGGAATAACTATGTTTGGAACCAATTAGAAAGATATGAGAAACCGAAAAAATTAATATTGTAGCTTTAACTATTTGTATCTCTTTTAGTATATTGGAAATGGGTTATGCCTAATATAATCTAATTAGACAAAAATTGCAAAGAACAAACGATAATGGAATTATGATTTAAATATAAGTTTTCTATGATTTAATATCAAGTATGTATGTTAATTTCTACATATTAATTAGAAATAATTTATATCACCTTCTATTGGATCGTTATTTTGGGTTTATATTATTTATATTTATGTTGTGTTTTTAAGTTTGTATTAAAAATATTTTAATTAATATTTTAGGCTATTAACATTTGCTAAAATATAAAAATGATTTAGAAATAATGAGATAAACACATAATTTTATAATACTTAAGATAACTATTAGCCAAAAATATTAGCAATACAACAAGAAGAAAAACAACATTTTAATCTATGAAATCAATTTCATGGGCACGTTCGAAATTTATCTATGAAATCAATTTCAGAGTCAAAAACTGCTTCATCAGCCTCTAACTTTTCATGTTCAACTTTTATAATTTCTTCATCCAGGTTCAAGTTGGGTTATGTTTTAATTTTTATTTAAAAAATTGATTGGGCGGAATCTATCTTAGCTGCTTTCATTTGTTTATGGTTGTGTTTTTCTTTGCATTTCACTTGGTGCTTCATGCATAACATGGGGGCTCGATATTTCATAGATTATGTGATATTCCCTACTCTAATGGCTATGAAAATAAGATCTTCACTTGGTTCACTAACTCGGTTGAATAGGTTCGTTATTGAAGTCGGATTGTTAGGATCCATTTTCAATGATAATTTGTAGAAGAAGATGGAAGTTTGGCTTTATCTTATTTTTGTGTGAGATTTTGTTGTTGTTTTAGATTATGAGGTGAGGTTGTTAGTTATAGTCGTAAAGTCTCATTTAAGTGGTTGTTATATGTAAAATCTACTTATTTATATGAGATTTTGTTATTAAAATTTTAAAAATAACAATTACATATATGTAATAAATTAATTATTAGATATGCATCCAATGTTTTTATATAAATTACATGTATTTAATATTTTTTGGCATTATTAAATTTTTATTAGTAATTACTAGTAGTTTAGTTTATTTGTTTCATATTTTTGTTAACTTTTGTAAAATTTTAAAATCGAAATGATAGAATCTAACCTATGCATTTAGTTTCGAATGAGTTTGTTAAGTGTTCTTAATCCAATTACTTTGAAAACGAATTTACCCTTTCCCTTAATAAAATAATGATAATAACTAGAATTAGTTTTAATATAAACTAAGAGAATGTATGTAACTTATTTGGGTCTACATATGGGTTACTATGTAAAAAGTAATAATATATAATCATTATCAATATTTTTTAATACATATTTTATTTTAATATTAGATATGTTTTTATTTTAAAATTATGTCCTTNTTTTTTTTTTTTTTTTTGTCACAAAAAAACAAATTCTAACTCAAAGTAAACTCTGGAAAGATGAAGACAACCAACTCGGGGTACTTGAACTCTAATAGGAGAAAATATTCTTGCGTTGGCGTGCCGCCCTGGCTAAGAAATCTGCTCTCTTGTTGAAATTTCTTGAATATTGATGGAGACGAAAATCGGGATTTGAGGACCTATAATCTGCAGCAAAAACCAGCCATTCGGAAGGTGAGTCGACCATATTAACTAGTTCTGTGGAATCTGTGAAGAAAATATCACATGGAATACTTGATCGTGATAAACAACACAAAGCCCAAATAAGACTTAGCAACTCTGTATGTAGCGGTGACAATCCCACATGCATTCCCCGTATTCCGAGAAGATCAATAGGTCCTGATGGATCTTGAACAACCCAAGACCACAAAAAGGGTCATCTTGTTTCCATGAACCATCCACAAAGAAAGAAATTTTAGGGCTAACCGTTGGAGAGCAAGAAAAGGCGGAATCCTGATGGGTTTGGCGTGAGATTCATGCTAGTTTTGGGGGTTAGATACCCACCATTCTTNGGGGGGGGGGGGATCCCAGATTAAGTTATTAAAATTTTTATCATTTCTCGCCTTCCAGATATACCACATGATCCATACAAATCCATATGAAAATTGTAAATGGGATGGAGAACTTGCTAAGGACGTGAGATAATGAATATTTTCCAGTAGTTTCTGGGAGGGAAAAACAGCATGTTTATTGGGTATGTCGGACAGAGCCCAACTTTGACGTGCAGGTGGACAGTCAAATAAAGCATGATTGACAGTTTCCTTGAAGTCACCACATGTGGGACATAAACGATGTATATTTAACTTCCGATTGGCGAGATTGTAATTAACAGCTAAAGCACTGGCTAGGAGGTGCATTGAGCTTCTGTGCCCTGTCCTTAAGATCGTTGGTAGATGGTAATTGAGTGTGAAACCGTAAATCATCATCAAACGCAACAGCGCATAGTTCATATCCCGATTTAACAATATACTGTCCATTTTTAGTGAGATGCCAGCAGAAGCAATCAATGACATTGCGGGACGGGCGGATACTCAAAATTTTTGAGACATCAGTAGGATGGAATAATTGGCGTAGAAGAGGTTTCCGCCAGGTTGTTCCATCATTGTGTAATAACTCAACAACTTTCAAATTTGGATGAATCCCCGTGATGATAGCCCGCGGTGGATGGGAAGACGTCCCAGCACCCAGTTTTCTTTCCAAACATTGATATCATTACCTTAACCAATAGTTCACCTAAGACCTTTACTGAGAAGATCTCGCACTCCCCAAATACTCTGCCAACCATACGATGCTAAATTAGTTTTTTTCGCCTGGAAAGGCAGCTTTTCCCTAATATAGCGACCTCACGTCACTCTTGCTAAGAGCGAATTCAGTTTATGAAGTAACCGCCACAATTGCTTTTTCGGTAAAGCTTGGTTGAAAAAATCCAAAAGATTTGAATCCAAGCCCACCTAAATTCTTCGGGAGACAAACTTTTTTCCAAGCTACCCAGTGGATGCCTCTGGCATTTGGTCCCGAAGACCACCAATAAGCTGTAATTGCACTTGTTAATTTCTGAAGAAGGCCTTAGGGAAGACGGTAGCAAGACATAACGTAGGTGGGGAGAGTTTGAGCAACCAATTTGATCATAATTTCCTTCCCTCCTTTTGACAAGAATTTTGCCGACCAACGGTTGATACGACTATTTAGTCTATCTCTGATATAAGCAAAGATTTGGGCCTTAGATCCCTTAAGTTGTTCAGGGATTCCCAGGTACTTCCCAAAACCTCCTGCCGTAACAATATTTAGCTGGTATTTGAGAAGCTGCCGATGTTGGATGGGGACCTTTCGTCCAAAGAATATTGTTGATTTATCATAATTGATACGTTGACCAGACGCTTCACCATACAACTGCAGAATCTCAGCTATCTCAGAACACTTAGACAAGGTGGCTTGACAGAAAAAGGCTTTCATCAGCAAATAGGAGATGAGAAATTGCTGGGCAAGCCCGAGCCATCCTAATTCCGCTTAAAATGCTCTTGGTCTCTGCTGGTCGTAAGTTGGCAACAAGAGCCTCCGTACAGAGAATGAATAGATAAGGTGACAAAGGATCACATTAACGCAGGCCGCGTGCTGGTATAATGGACTCCTTCGGCACCCCATTGATAAGCACTCTATACGAGACAAAAGTGACACAATACATAACTTTGTCCACCCACGCTCGCGCAAAGCCCATCCTAATCAACAAAGCCTTAAGGAAGCATCGTTCAACCCGGTCATATGATTTACTCATGTCTGTCTTAACAACCATAAAATCATTCATACATCGGTCCTTAGAGTTAAGGGCATGGAAAGCCTCCTGCGCCAGGAGAATATGATCGGATATAACACGACCTGCACCAAATGTCGATTGGGTTTTGGAAATAAGGTGTGGAAGAATAACCTTAAGACGGTTGCAAAGAGATTTCAAGATGATCTTGTAAATAAGATTACATAGACTTTTAGGGCAAAAATGTACCATTTCTTTGGGTCGGTCAATCTTTGGAATCAAACAGATATTGGTTTCATTAAGGCGTGCATCAAAATGGCCGGCTAACATAAAGTCTTGTACCAATTGCACAATTTGTGATCCCACAAAGTGCCAGTAGCGTTGATAAAATAGTGTTGTCATTCCATCTGGTCCTGGAGCCTTTCCTGGATCCATATCAAATAGAGCCTTAAGAATCTCCTCTGGTGTGAAAGAACTCGTTAGGTGCACATTCATCTCATCAGTGACAGCAAAATGGAGCGGTTCTAGAGCCTGCTCCAAATTTCGGACATCTGATGTATCAAACAGCCCTTGGAAATACTCAACCGCTACTGTTTCAATACAATCTTCATCATCTGTCCAAGTACCATCACCAATCATTAATCTCGTAATATGGTTTCGCGCCCGCTTCTGTTTGGTTACTGCGTGGAAATTTTTTGTATTCCTGTCGCCTTCCTGAAGCCTGGTTATGAGACTTTTCTGTTTCCAAAATAATTCTTCGTCCATCAAAGTAGCACGAAGTTGTTCTGTGAGAGCACGTAACTCCTCGGAGGGCACAGAGCCGTTTGCATGGGCATGGTCAATCTGGATTTTTAACGATTCAATACCTACCGAGGAGTTAAATTGTTCATCTCGCCTCCAGCGAGAGATACGACCCCGACAGTTTTTAATGCGTTCTTGGATCCCAGTCCAGGGTCCGAAATTATTCCGACACCAACCCTCCCTAACTACATTCTCAAAATCCAACTTCGCAGGCCACCGTTTACCAAAACGGAATTGAGATAATCCCCGATACTAATGGTGATCTAAGGATATAAGTGAAGGTCGATGATCTGATCCCAAAAATTTGAGATAATCTAAGTGTGAATGAGAGAATAGGTCATACCAATCTTCATTCCCCATCGCCCTGTCTAACCGACAACGGACCATATTCCAGCCCCTATGGCCCACCCATGAAAGGCAATTCCCCGTGAAAAGAAAATCAATCATCCCACAACATTCTCGCATTAATCGAAAATCCCAAAAGGAGGACTCCGGGCGAACGCGACCGCCTTGCTTTTTGGAATTATTGATAATTTCATTAAAATCACCTACCATTGCCCAAGGTCCGGTTCTGGTTGAACCGATTCGCTTCAAACGTTCCCAAACTATCTTGCAATTTGAAACAATAGGATCACCATAAACAAAAGACATCAAAGTTTTATTGCCATGAATTGTAACCATTACATTGATAACATTCTTATTGAAATAGAGAACTTTAACATTAAAAGAAGAAAGAGCAAAAAGGGCTAAGCCTCCACTAAGACCAAAAGGGTCAACGGTAAAAAGAAAATCATAGCCTAAATGGGCTTGAAGATCCTAAAGAAAAGAACTTAATTGCTTGGTTTCCATGAGATAAAGTACCCCCAGGAATATATTCCGCCGAAACTCCCTAAGGCGCCTAACCGCCAAGAAGCTTCCTGCTCCTTGGCAGTTCCAATTCAAAATAATTTACTCCTCGCCTGGTGGTTTCTTCTGAACCACCTGGCCTTAAAAAATCCCCGACTTACTCCCTTCTTCCGGAACCGCCTCGGGGATAGGCGGAAGAGTTGTAACACGAATATCTTCAACTCCCAAATGATAAGTAATCTTTTTCACTGCTTGGGGAATTCTTGGAGATGCATAACCTATCTTCTTACATTAGTTTAGCATCTTTGAAAATTTACGTTTTTGGGGGTGCATATCTTCATATGGTAACTCAGTATCCACTAATCCCATAAAAGGATAAATAATATCCTCGAAAGGCAAAACACCCAACGTACTATCTCTAACCATCAGACCTTGATTTTGCACAGGATTAGCACCAGTGTTGCATTGGTGGGCCGGCCCATTGCTCTTGATTTGGTGGGGGCGAATCTCCATTGCTTCAGGTAAGTGGTCGACGAATCCTTCCTCAGCAAGTGAGCCTAGTATGCTATTACCAAAAGTGGCCAAAACCCAATTCTTTGTAGAGCCAAGGTTATGGGCTTGCACCGATGGTCCAGCAGAAGAAGCCTCATAGTTAAATGAAGAATCGATGTGGGCTTGTAGCTGTGGGTTAATGGGTTCGGGCTCACCCTCACCACCATTTGCTCCATTCTGCGTGATAGACAAATCATCAGAAGGAAACAAGCTTCACCGGACCGGACGACGGCGTGGCGCCGTAGAAGATTCTGCAACGGAATCCTGATTTAGGACGAGAAAATCCCGATTAACTGGAACCAACCGAGGCTTGTGGTTAAGGTTCTGGCGGTGATGGTCAACTCCATGACCTTCATGGTGTCGGTTACGAGACAAATCCCGATATGAACCATGATTCACTCTCCCCTGATGACCTTGTACGGCTTGACGCTTCCGAGGACATAGATCAGCAGCGTGAGAAAGCCTGCTGCAAAAGGAGCATAGATTCCTCAGGTTTTCATAGTAGAACTTGTCAACAATTTTATCACCAGACTCGAATTCAAGAGATCGAGTAAAAAAAACGGTGCAGAAGCATCAAGCACCACACATACCCTCATTTGATCTAGATCCACATATAGTAGGTCTCCTAAATCTTCACCTATGGAACGCAAAGTCTGTTCCACACGATAGTGATCCGCAATTCCCAAGACATGAACCCAGAAGAACGTTGTGGCCGGATAGTCCGGCCTTACCGTCGGGATCCATTTGTCTAAAGCAATCATCCACTTTTCAAAATAATAGGGACGATTCAGTAAAATCCGGTCCATATCGGCTTGCGACTCAAACCGGAACCGAAATCTGCCGTTGCCGGCATCCATTATTTATTTATTAAAAAATCTTACTTTCAACTTAAGCACATTAATTTAAACACATTTTGTTAATGGGCAAAATAAAGATAGTTATAAGTATAACTTTTAAAACTATTTAAGATATGTAAACAATTAAAATATATAATGACCTCATATTGGCTAAATTATTTAATTTAATTTATTTTATTACAAAGTTGTCGTAATTATTGATTTGATAACTATATTTTTAACTTATTACTTATAATTTTATAATTATATAGTTTAACTTATAAGTTATTAAAACGTGGTTGTAATAAAAAAATTAATATATAGTCATATTTTTAAAAGTAAGAATTCTTATTTTAATCTTAATTGTTTTTATATTAAAATTTGGCTTTAATATCATATTTTTTTTTTTAAATGGAACTTTCAACATAAGCGTCATATGTTAAACACAATTTGTTAAAAACCTCTCTCTATCTGTTGTCTTATGTTGATCGCTTTCTGATTTCATCTGTTTCTTTCACCGAGGGTGTGTGGCCATACGTCAGTGCCGACCGGGTGTGTATATAGTTCTTTTGTGTTAGTTCAGATCTCCTTTTTGTTTTTTTATATCAAGATCTCTATATGGTGGCTTCTCCTTTTGTTCTTCATCATCACTTGTTTGAAGCTTACCTTTTCGATCCATCCTTACGCATGCCTCTTCATCACTCCCTACTTCCTGAAGTTGGAGTTAAGAAGACTATTCCAGGTAATAGATTCCATTGACATCTGGATCTGGAGACAATATCCAATTCTTTGTAGTTGCATGATCAGGTTCAGTAATTGGTGTGACGATTTTGGTATAGATTGGACCTGAAGATGCAGATTCAGGAATCAACGAACTAATGGAATCATAAGCGTCTTGGATTCAAAATTTTGTTATAATCAACATGCAATTGAAATCAACCAGCTGACAAGATCAAAGAGCTGATGATGTTAATGAGCATATGATGTTTCACAGTGCGTTTGCATATGTGTCACAAAAGATCGCTGTTGATAAACTGGGAGCTGATTGATAGACAGGGAGCTGAATGGGAACATAAAGCTGAATGGAAACAGAAAGCTGAATGGGCACAGAAACTTGATGATATTCAATGCACTGAATGAATTAGCTAAGATTTCGGAAGGTGAATAATCAATTGCAGTCTTATCTATGATGATTATATCTTGAAGAAAATCTCAAAGAAAAAGATTATAC
This sequence comes from Iberis pinnata, assembly GCA_900406425.1. NCBI lineage: Eukaryota > Viridiplantae > Streptophyta > Magnoliopsida > Brassicales > Brassicaceae > Iberis > Iberis pinnata. The sequence continues at coordinate 2,524 of OVBE01015167.1, read as the reverse complement.
CAAGAAGATATTTGGTTGAGAAAACCATGGAAGAAAGAATATATTAGAGAGATTTTTTGAGATGTCCAAAAACATAATATCTAATATATTATGAGAATATTATACCTAGATGATAATCTCAACGGCAAAATATATCAAGAAGATATCGCTTGAGAATATCATGGAAGAAATAATATCTTAGAGAGATTCTTCGTGATATCCTAAAACAGAATATTTGATATATTCTGGGAGATTTGAAAGTGTTGATGTGGCACAGAGTGCTGGTGACATGGCACATGATGCTGATGACGTGGCACAACAAGCTACTGATGTGGCACAACAATTGTTTGACAAACAACAACTAGGATTTGATGATGTGGTTGTGCATCAAGATCCTACATATTTATTGAGAAGAATAATCTTTGGAAGAAAGATTTTATTGTTGAAAAGGATAAACTTTGGAAGAAAGAATATCATTTTCGTGAGATTTTTGGAGAGCCTATGAACTAGGTTAGTTCATTAGTATAAATAGATGAGGAGTTTGAGGCGTGCATGTCTTAACTGTTCTGAATCTATGGAGTTTGATGTTGATCTTTGAAGCAGACAAAAACTTGAAGCTAAAGAAGGGAGTCTTCATTCTAAAGATTGCTGTAGAACTGAAACAATGGTTGGGTTAACGCTGAGGGCAGGCTCAGGCGGGTTGAGTAAAAGCCAACCATAGGCTGAGAGATTCATTCGGGAACAAAGTAACCGGTTATTGACGTCCATTCAGAAGACTGAAGTATCGTGACTATTGCAACATGGAGTTAGATATCTGTAACACCTATTAAGTTGATTACTTAATAGATCTCTAGTTGTTTTTGAATCACTAGAAAAAAATGGTAGCATTGTATGATGTTGAACCATATGCAGTTGTATTTGTATTCTTATTCTAGTGGATTTGCTTCTTGACAAGATCCCGGGGATGTAGGGAAACCGAACATCTTTAACAAACCTCGGTGTCTCTCTTTAGTTCAGCATATGCGACCATCTATGATCTTATTGCTTATACAAAGAATTAATGCTGAATGCAAACAGACGCCTGTATAGAATACAAATGTCTGATAAACAAAAATATAAGGTTGCTAATCATGATGAGTATATTGTCCACACTTACAATTGATAACAGAGTGGGTCACCAACAAAAGAATTTGTGTTCTTTCACAAGTGAGATCTTGTGGAAAGCATGGAGAATCAACATTTTGGTTTTTGGGATTATACAAGCATATGAATTGCAGATAAAGAGAGGAAATCAAGCGACTTTGAAAAGAATTTTAGAAGCTAAAGATAAGCAAACTATTCAGACACAGAGTAGTGATAAACCTTCACAGAATGCTGAAAATCAGTGTACTGAATGTCAAGGTTTTGGAAAATTTGAATCTGATTGCATATAAGTACTATGAGTACAATGGGTGTTGGCATACTAAGACATATCATCTTGATATGAGCAGAAAAGGGATATACCTGCATAAGTTTGAAAATTAGATTTTTAATTAGAACAAGACCCAGCATCTGAGTTTTTCCTAGAGGATATGAAAAGAATATTGTACAACAGTCTGATAAAAACAAAGGATGAAAAATCAGACTTTTTCACAAGTAAACATGAGGTTGTTAGCTCGAATTGAGGTGTCAAACAAGTCAGAAAAGAGTTGAAGGTTAAAGAATCAATTTTCTGAATAGTTAAAGAATATGAAGATGCTGGTAGAAGGGACAAAGACCTTAATATGCTTATGTCGCATGGGAGAACATACATTGTTCTATTTGGAGGAGATACCATTGTGATTAAAGCGGTAATCAAGAAGGTGGTGTATCTAGGAATCACATTTTGGTCAAATATGGTTGCTCAAAGATTTGAAGCATGATTTGTTCTAGATTGAGACTGTTTAATATTTGGATCAACTACCTGTTTTGCGAGTACTCATAAATCTGTTAGCACTTCAACAAGAGACTGTTATGTGCGTACATCAGGCTTAGATCCTGCTCTATTGGCGACAACTGTATCATTTTGATGTGAGAAGAGATAAATATGAGCCAATCTGCATCCTATGAACTTCATAAGGTTAATCTATCAAGTGTTGAGTACATAAGTAAAACCTTTGATACAAATCAGAGGCTTGAATCATACTGATTTAATCAACGGGCTGGGGAACAGGCTAATAAAAAAAGATTCGGTCATATGGTTGTTGATATCTATAAGATGGGTATGATCTTGAAATGTGAACGAAGAAGATCAAGCTACTGATTCTAATGATGAATTTGATTTGTCTCCAGAGATCCGAATTGTTTCACATGTTTGTTGGATGTTCAATAAATGGATCAGCTAGAATATAGAAGGTTGTGAGGATTTGTGGCATCTATGAAGAAGTTTATACTCAGAATACTAAGTTTGGAGAAGAAATCAAAGGTGTGATCAATATGACAACTTAATCAGATGGGAGATGAGGATCATACATTTGAACTCAACAATCTAGATGGATGAGCTATTTATAAGCAAGGTGGTGTCTTT
>OVBE01015165.1:0-11639 GCA_900406425.1 Iberis pinnata | reverse complement strand
CAGGCGAAATCACCTTTACATTCTGAATTGCTCGCCTTTGTATGGGCAGTTAGAAGTATTTTGCGCCAGGACAGACTATGTACACTATTTATTACTGATTCGATTGAATTAGTACAGATGCTACAACAGCTAGACGAATGGCCAATTTTTGCAGCAGAGCTAGCCGAATTGCAATTTCTGAAGAGTCACCCCCCGGTCGAAGTTGTATACAGAAGACGAAGTTGGAGTCCAATTGCGGACCACCTAGCGAGGAAAGACCGAAGTTGAAATCAACTATTTTTCTACTTTGATACCACACCTCCGAGCTGGTGTTTGCCGTTTCTTTTAAAGTTTTAATTTAATTTTTTCATCTTTTTTTGTCAAAAAAAAAAAAAAATTACAACGTTACGTATATAAATATCCTTTATCTAATCATTTAACAAATAAATACCAAAATTGTAATCAACGCTTTTAGTAATAATATATGCGTGACAAATAAGTAATAATATATGCAAAATTGAAAGTTAGAAATGTAATGCACATTGAGAAATAATTATATGTATACATTATCACCACTATTTGTTTTATTAAATTCTCTTATATAATATGATCATATCTAATTTATACCACACTACAAAATAAATTTAAAATTTTAGTTTCTAACGTACTATTTATTCCACGCAAAAAGTATCATCCATAATAGCAATTTAGAATAATTTTTACTTCAGTAAACATATTTAAGAAAAATATTGTCACAATTTTTAAAAACATATAAAAATAACTCCTATAGATATGTACTCAATTATATATATATATATATATATATATACAAATCAATTAAACACACACGTAGGGCGTGATTGGTTGCAGCTGTGGCTTTTGTTGTTCTGCTGTAGAAATTTGACTGTAAGTTTTGTTGTTGTGGCTTTAGATTTTGTTGCTGTGAGTTTTTTGACTGCAAAATTTTGGTTGTAACTTTTTAAAATAAAAGCATGATTGGATAACTTTGTGTTGTAAGTTATTTCTTATGCTTAATCATAATAATTAACATTGGCGGTCAAAATAGATAACAAAAAATTTCATCATGAAAAATTAGAATTAATTAGAGAGATATAAAAATAAACACATTACATTATTATATTCATACGATATATATGTGTATATATAGACAAAATAAATAACAAAAAAGTTAATCATAAAAAAATTAAAATTAATTAGAGAGATATAAAAATTAACACATTACATTAAATATAATATATATGTGTATATATAGACAAAATAAATAACAAAATGTTAATTATGAAAAATTAGAATTAATTAGAGAAGTATAAAATAATCACATTACATTATTATATTTATACGATATATATATATATATATACACACAAAAATAAATAGAGAAAGAAAGAGGAAAGAGGAGAGAGAGAAAACAAAAAAATAAGTGCTTTGAGAAATTGTCTTTCTACAGTCAAAAGTAAACAAAATCCAGTATTTTGGTTGTAAGAAAAAATAGGAAAGCTACAGCTTGATTGGTTTCACTTTATTGCTGTAGAAATATACTTGGTTGTAGAAAGCTTATATTTGGTTGTAGAAAACTTCTACACCAATAACCAATCATGCCCGTAATCTTTATAAAAAAGTTATAGGACAATTTTCAAAGTTCCATTTTTTTAAATTTGTATTACAAAAATAGAGCTTGGTTTTTCTTTTCAAAATTACCATTTAGACATTTTTATGAAATGGAAAAAATAATTTTAAATATCAAAATTACTTAACCAAAATAAATAATCTACATCCTATAAACTAAATCTGAAATCTAAATAATAACATCAATTTCAACAGAAAAAAATGAAATTTTAAACCCGTAAAAATCATATTTTATATTTGTAATATTTTTGAAAATATATTTCAGTAGTACTTTTGGAAAAACGGTAGATAATATTTTGGAAATTTTTTACTTTTGTGATGTTTTGTGAAATGTTTCAAAAATATATATACTCACTCTGTTTTGTTTTAAGTATTGTTTAAGGTTATTTCATATAGATTAAGAAATTTGTATTTTTCATAAGAACATTAATAAATTTTCTAAAGGGAATATAAAATATACCCTAAAATTAACAAACTAACACATACTCTACCTATATCATTCTCTATCTTCTAACAATATACAATATATACTATGTTACCCCTTCATATTTTCCCTACATTTACTCTTTTTTCTTATGGAGACACTTGGTTTTTTTTGTTAGTTTGATCAATATTTTTTCCTTTCACATTTCATTTTTTGTGTGCCTAATATATTTTTTTGTAGTCTTACTTATTTTCGGGGTTTAGGTTTATGGTTTATATTTTGTGGTTTACGGTTTATATTTTGAAGTTTAGGGTTTATATTTGAAGTTTAGGGTTTATACTTCAAATGTTTAGGTTTTATACATTGGAGTTTAGGGTTTATACTTTGGATTTAGAGTTTTTATTTTGGGTTTTGGGTTTATATTTTGGTTTATATTTTTTGGTTTGGGATTTGTATTTTGGGTTTTGTGTTTATATTTTAGGATTTTGGGTTTATATTTGAGGTTTTAGGATTATATTTTCGGGTTTTGGGTATCTGTTATTTTCAGTAGTCCGACTATTATTTTCAGTAGTCCGCCTATTGTGTTCAGTACTCCGACTATTACTGGATTTATATTTTATTAAGCAAATTTACTATTCACTATTTAGAAAATATAAATCCGTTTTAAATAATTTTAGTCATGTTAGATTCGTAAAAAAATTGTTTTTTATGTAACTATTGTGATTATATATTTGTTTTTACATGGTTTTATTTGCAAAATAAAATGAAAGAGGAGAAAAAGAATGAGAGTGATGGAGAGAGAAGAGAAACAAGTGTAAGAGAGTGAAAGAGAGACAAATGTTAGTATAGAGATATAAGTCCATATTAATACCAAAAATCTAATTATACACCAATATGCATATCTACTTAACTTAGATGAAGATATGTATATTTAGCAAATTAACATTTTTCTAAACCAACCAATAAAAAATTATTGAAATTATTATATTGGTTAAAAAAAGTCAAATGCATTTAATTTGTTCATTGAAAACCTAAAAGTACAGTTAATTTGAAACAAAAACAAAACTTTGAAAACACACTTAAAACACAAGGAGGGAGTATATATTAAATCTAAGTGGTAATCTATTACATTTGATATTAAAAAAAATTATATGTAAAGACGTTTAAATGTTGATTTTATTTTAACTTTTTTTAATCAGTTTACAATGGTAATTTATATGTATTTTAAGGTTAATACTAGAATACATAAAAGACGTCATATACACCTAATAATAACTTTTGGCTTCTAAAGTTATTTTAAATTTCTAAAACTTTTCATTACGTCCCACATATGCTTCCTTTCTTAAATAAAAGACATGCCTCTTTGTTTTGAAATTTTTTGATTTGGTATTCTTATTAAGTGGGGGTTAAGAAATAAAATATCTGTTTTTATCTTAATATATGTAATATGTTTAGATATGATGTTATATCTTTTTACTAATAAAGTAAGTGTTGAATCAAGACTTAAATTTAGGTTTTAGGTCTTAGATTGTGTGGGTAAAAGCTCTCAAGAATTTCATATCTCCTTTTAAGAATGATTACATAGGTATTTATAGTGAAAATACATGTTAAAAACCCTAATTACATATCTTTAACCTAATGGGCCGCGAGCTGGATGGCCCAGCTCGTCAGATCGGCCCATTTAGTCGATCTCTATTTCGGTCCATCTTCCTCCTATGTCGGCGCCTAACTGGGCCTTGTGTCGAAATGGGCTTTTGGGAGCAGGTGCTAAACCTGGTATCAACAGTAAGGTTAATTTTATTTCTAACTCTAATAATTTGACATGTATTTATCTTTAAACCAAACAATTTTTACAATAACTTATGAACCACATTATGTATTTAAAGCAAACCAAATGACCAATGCACAACTTTTAAAGATAGACTCTTTAAGCAAAACCAAATAATTTATGAACCACATTGTGTACTTAAACCAAACTAAATAGTCACTGAATGAATCTTCATTTTTCACTAATATTGTAAAATATTTTCTTTTCGTGTGCTCCACATTGGAGTATTTGGAAACAAAAATATTAATAGTCTGAACTAATATTGTAAGGTTTTTGTGTAAATTCTCTCATATGATATGATGACACGTGTCCACCCTTTAAACCAAACCAAATTTACCCCAAATCATATCAGGTACGCAAACCAAGTCAAATAATCCATTAACTACAACCACAATACTTGTAATTTTTAACTGTGGGCTCCACAACTTTAAACTAATAGCATATGTTTAAATTTTTTATTTAACACTTTTCTTTTTAACAAAGTATTCGTTTTAAAAAAAATAAAAAATATCTTATACTTAGCATAATTAACGCCTATAATAACAAAAAGGAAGAAATTTTTTTTAAAAAGAATCAAAGATTTATTGGTGTTTCACTCTCGAATCAAACGGCCACGTGCCTATGTATTTCAATCCTAAACCGAGAATATTACACTTAACCGTAAGTGTCTTAAACTGACTTCAATGCCCATTACGTCTCACTTCTCCACATTCTCATTTCATTGCTTTTGTAATTATTACATCACAAATAAGATAAACACAGTCCGCTAGTAGCATGAGATAACCTCTAGAAACATACTATTTTCTCAAACAACATATTTTATCTAATAAAGTAAGGTTATTTTTATTTGTGCTGTAATAACCATACATGTGTCCACCTTTAAACCAAACCATCTTTACAATAACTTATGAACCACATTATGTCTTTAAACAAAACCAAATAATTTATGAACCACATTGTGTACTTAAACCAAACTAAATATCAGTGAATGAATCTTCATTTTTCACTAATATTGTAAAATGTTTTTTTTTCATGTGCTCCACATTGGAGTATTTGGAAACAAAAATATTAGTAATCTGAACTAATATTGTAAGATTTTTTTGTAGACTCTCTCATATGCTGACACGTGTCCACCCTTTAAACCAAACCAAATTTACCCCAAATATTATCATGTACGCAAACCAAGTCAAATAATCCATTAACTACAACCACAATACTTGTAATTTTTAACTGTGGGCTCCACAACCTTAAACTAATAGCATATGTTTAAAATTTTAATTTAACACTTTTCTTTTTAACAAAGTATTCATTTAAAAAAATAAAAAATATCTCCCACTTAGCATATTTAACGCCTATAATAACAAAAAAAAGAATAAACTTTTTTAAAAAAGAATGAAACGGCCACATGCCCATGTATTTCAATCCTAAATTGAGAATATTACACTTAACCGTAAGTGTCTTAAACTGACTACAATGCCCATTATGTCTCACTTCTCCACATTCTCATTTCATTGCTTTTGTAATTATTACATCACAAATAAGATAGAACACAATCCGCGAGTAGCATGAGATAACCTCTAGAAACATACGATTTTCTCAAACAACATATTTTATCTAATAAAGTAAATTATTTTTATACTAAACATTGAGAAAGTGATAAATGACAAACTTTTATAAGCTTGTATATTATTCTTCCATCAAAAGCTACTACACTTATATTATATATATCATACTAAGAATATTCAAATACATATTCTCTTTAATAATTATTTCTCTATTATTTACCATCATTTAATATTAAAAATGTAAATAAAAGTATATTATAATAAGATACAATTTTTTGTTGTTATTGTAATATTAATTGCTAACTATATTTTAATTAAATAAAAATATCTATGTAAAAAATTCAAAGGATTTAGAACAGAAAATGAATACAAAAAAAACCAATAAACCAAAACATAACTTGGAATGAAACAAGATGTAAGTCTCAAAGGCTTCAGTTTAACTAGGGCACATTCCAAATTGATAAAGATTCACATTTCTGCCTCCGCTATGTTGTTTAATTGTGAATATCTTATTTTATTTTTTATTTTCAAAATAAGAAAAACAAAAAATGGAAAGGTAACACTGACAATTTTTTTTCCACGCATCATGTGGAACTTTTCCTAGTATGTAGATACTGTTAAGTTTTTTCTTTTTATGATGTATGTATATACATCTTAATTATCTAGTATATTAGAATTGAAGTAGTAATATGCGCGAAATCATATTAGGATGATATAATTATACTTTTTCCGTTTCGTTTTAACTGTCATTTCCGAGTTTTGTTTCACTTTAAATTAACCGTCTTTTAGGTTTTCAATGAAAAAATTAATGGGACATTCTAAAAAATACAAAAAAACTAGGTATATTCCAAAAATATTACACTCCCAAAAGTTCCAAAATAACACAATTTTTTACAAAAATACCACAAAAATATTTTTGTTCCAGAAATACCACAAATTTAAAATACCTTTAAAACTTCAAATTTAAACCCAAAACCAAACCCACCCCCTTCAAAATTAAATCATGAACTCTAATTAGTGAACCCAAACTCAAAAATTTAAATTCTAATCCTTTAAAATTCACTTTTATTTTAGTGGTATTTTTAGAACATTTGGGAGTGTGTAATATTTTTGGAACTTTTGGGAGTGTGTGATATTTTTGAAATTTGAACTTCTTTTGATGGTATTTCAAGGAATTCCTCAAAATGTAATTAAGTTTGATTTTTTGACCAATATAATAGTTGCAGTGGTTAGTTTAGAATACTTATTGTTATTTTTATGAAAAATATAAATTTCTTAATTTGTGTGAAAAAACTTAACAGCCAATTATTTTAAAACGGGAGGAGTATATATAAATTGGTATATCAATTAAATAAATATATTTTTCATATTTTATGTTGATTTTTATTTATTTAGTTTTTATAATCATCTATTGTCCACTTATTATTAAAATTATTTTATTCTTTATAAATTTATGGTATCTTTTTATTTTTTCTCATAATCGATAGTATATATTTGTATAAAGATTCATTTAAGTAATCATTTAACAAATGATAACCAAAGTTAAACTTAACACTTTCATTAATATATAATTCATCCTTATATCTCAAAAAAATAATATAATGTGCCTAAAGTGATTTATATATTGATAAATAAATAATAAGTAAATATCCATGGTAGAAAATTGTAAGCAAAAATGTTAACTAATGAAAAATATTACATTTTGATTGTAACACCCTCAAAATCAGGTTTATGAGGTAAAGAGTTATGCTCTTTTTACCGAGAGGTGTCTATATAGAGCAGATTCGCAACCATCCAGAGGAGAACTCACGTTTTTGAGGGGTAAATCGTATCCGATATGGATGAAACTTTCTAGGTGAGTATCATTTCCTCTTATCTACGTTCTCGTGAAAGCGAATCTTCATTCGAAGTTATATTTTGGTAGTTATACATGCTTTTATAAGTGGTATCTGCACATAACGGAACTGGAAGGGTAAACGTTGTCTAATTAGGATGAAATTTGGAGGATATCTTAAGGACACATAGAATTCCGACCTGAATGGTGGGATTATGATTTGAATTGTTAGTTCACAAGTTATTCATTCGTTTCTGAACATTACCTATTATGCAAGTTTTCTAGATATGTCAGGTTTAGGGTTTAAGATTGTTTGGACCTCCTAAAAAACTCGGTTATGTCTAATATTTTGTATGAAATAAGTAGACACATGGATATGAGTCTCTGAAAAAGTAGAATTTTTTTGGAGGTCTATACCATAGAGAAGTGTGTAGCTAAAGCTACTGCAATATTGTCGTTCATTAGTTTCTTTCGAATATTCTTCATCAAGTGGCTAAGGTGAGAACATAATCTGTTGTGACTCGTAGATAGGTTCAAAGATTATAAAGAGCTAACCAAACCTCGTATCGTTGTGAAACTCTTGCTCACATAAAGAGATAATTATGTTCATTCAGTGATTGAATATAACCTAGAAGACAAATATAGAACAAAGTAATATGGATATTGTTAAATTTGTGTGTGCTTGTTGGATATACATATTGTGAGTGTGATATTTGATTTTATATGACGTAATAAATGTTGAATGTGTTTAGATGGTTATTATTGTGTTTTTGTGGACTTTAGTCCTCATACCCCACTCAATAATCCAAATTACTCATCCCTCTCTTATCTTTTCAGATAAGTTAGTTATCAGAAGTGGTTGTTCAAATTTTTGTTCGTTGGTGAAGTTTTCAAAAATATGTTTAAGGAGAGGCCAAAGTATAACACAATGTCCTAGCTTGTGTGGTAGGGACGAGTGTTACATTGATATTCTCCTGAAAACATAAATGTAACAACAATTGACAAAGTAATGTACACTTAGATAATGTAGATGTTAATTATACCATATTGGATTTTTGAATTAGTTTATTACTTAGACTAGAAATTAACTAGTACTAAAAAATTTATTTGAAATTTTTATTTGGATCAATGATAAAAAGGATACAAAGAAGGGTGATTTTTAGTCTAATGCGTTTCAAGAAAAATAATTACAAGATAAATACTTTGAGACCATTTTAACTTTAAGGAAAGGAAAACATTTTGAGTCAATTACACTCTTATTTTTTTAGATAGTTACACTCTACCCTTCATTTGTACCCCTAACATGTGTCAACTTTTTAATCTTTCCTACTATGATTTAATATTTCTTAAAACTTCAATCTTTAAAACCAATTATTTCATAGTATATATTTTTAATAAAAATAAAAAATTATACCAAAATTCATAATTTTTTGTACTCTATAAATAGACGCTTGTTTCGTTTTATTTGTACATTGAAAAAATTCTTTTTTTCTATTATTTATCAATAAAATCTTTCTCCTAATGTTTAAACATTGTTTTAGTATTTTGTGTACGCAATGTTAATTCATTTGACGATGTTGATGCATTTTGTATACGGTGTCATGATGTCGATTTGAAGAGTTGGCATCGCTTTCATCGCCTCTGGGGGAATGAGAAAAACCATCGTGTATACATTGGATAATTAGCATCGTATACACGACGTTGTACACAAACTGCGTGATCATTGTGTACACAAACTGCATGATCATTTTGTACATGTATTGCATGATCATTTTGTACACATACTGCTTAATCATTATGTACATAGATTGCATGATCATTGTGTACACGATGTTGTACACATAATCATCATGTACACAAGCAACATGTACACACCGCTTTACACAGTCTGCACGATCATTGTGTACACGGCGCTGTACAGAGATTGCTTTATCATTTTTTACACATCTTGCATGATTATTGTACGAATCTGTACACATACTGCATGATCAAGTATATACTAGATAACTAGCATTGTGTACACTAGCGTAGTGTATACATGCATGGACAATTGTGTTTTTTATGTATCCAGATGGTATGAAACAAAATTGTATTTATGAATACGAAAAATTATAAATTTTGGTATAATTTAATTTTTTAAGATATATTCTCTCGAATAATTTTTTTTAAAGATTGATGAGAAAAAATTATATATCTCTTCTAGAAAAACATTTCAATCAGGAGAGCCTCAAAGAAAAGTACAATCCACGGCGGCACTGTTGTCTTTCTAAGGAGAAGTCATCTTAACAAGAGCTCTCGAAATAAAAGTTCGAAGGAAGTGAGAATGAATGAAATGAAGGTTGAAAATCCATTACTTATATAAAAATTTTTTCCACGATAACATAATCATAATTTTTTTAGCTAGTTTACAAAAACTTCTCGACCGTGGATTCTGATCAAAAGACACATCACTCGCTCGCAACATTCAACCCGAACCTCTTGCAAGCTGAGGGGCTGATTGTTGGGGTGAAAAACAGTACACTCTGAATCATTGTCCGTGAAACATGAAATGATCTAAGCATTCCCGATCAACAGAATGAACAAACTATATTCGCGATACTTTCGAAAGACCATAGGGGATATGTTTTGAAAGAATTGAGTATAGAATCGCTAAGTGATTGTCTCTGCACTCTTTTTTCCTTAGTCGAGAAGTGTTTTTAATGAAATCATCACAACTTCTCTCCTCTCCACTTGAAGGACACAATAGTCATTAACTATCTTGAAATAAACCAAAGTACACTAATAGCTAAAAGTGCACTAGAGTGTAAATATTTTGGAAAAATGCACTCTAATGTAATTGTTTCTACGAAAATAATAATAACTTGAACACTAAAACATGTAGTTCGACATTAAGATACGCGACCTAGATTGTGTAACAACCACAAATGATCTTCATATTGGTGCATTTTTGTTTTTTATATATAATCATTTGACCATTGTCATTTGTTCAAAATGTATAAGTTTTTGGTTTGTACTTGAATCGAGCTTTGGTTGAATATGCATTTAATGTATGCTTGATGCATTGAATTACTTTCTACCAAAATATTTGTCCGTGTTACCTTTTTTTGATGAGATGGACACATGACCGATCCTGAGATTTTATAGTAATCTAAAATAGAATAAATAAGCTGATTCTTAAACAAAAAATTTGAAAATAGACCGGCTTCTAAACTAAAATTTTGAAAATAAAAAAAGAGCCTCAAACTCTTGTTTGCTATACTTGACCTCATGACCGGTCATCATGGATCGACCTATTATCTTATACTCTTTCTTGGATTTTTAGCAGGGACTAGATCTTTAATCTTTTCAAATCTTAATCAGAACGAAATTCAGTAGGAACAAAAAAAACAAAACGTAAAGTAGTATTATGATATTGATGAAAGTTCGAGTATTTTAATACATATACTAACAAAAATTTCAGTGATATGCTAAAGGAATCATGATTTTTGAAACTAATATATGATACTTAATCTATCAAATATAATTCTTAGTGGTGCCTTTTTTTTTATAATGAACCGTAAAATGTGTTTAAACACTTGTTAGTGGTGTCTTAAGACATTTCTTTTATATAAACCCCAATATTTTTTTAAAACACTACAAATTATATCGAATTGATAGCTTTAGATACTGAGAGCCTCATAGCTAAGTGGTGAAACGATCCTTGAGCTGGCTTTAGACACCTAGATTCGATTCTTTCTCTTCTTGGGATTAGTATGTTGCAAGAAAAAAAAGAAAAGAAAAAACTAGCTTCTTTAGATTTTTAAAGAAACTACATAAATTATGTAACGGATTTTAGAGTTTACATAAACGAAATAGGACATGTGCCAAGAGTAAAAGATTCTAAAAAGACGACATTTAAAGAACTTAAAACCAAATCGCAACGCACTATTTTTTTTTTCATAAATCAAACGCAACGACACTATTAATTGATACGTCTAACCATATGTATTACTCTTCCCGTTCCAAAATATATGATGTTTTAGAGAATTATTTGTGTTCCAAAATATAAGATGCTTTTGTATTTTTATGCAGATTTTAAAACTATTAAATAGTCCACATCCAATAATAAAATGTTAGCTTTTTATTAATTGGTCAAATGTTTATAATGTATAATATATAAAATATTTTAAATGAAAAACAAATTTCTTAATATGTGCGTTTTTAACCAAAACATCATATCTTTTGGAACGGAAAGAATATAATTTTTTTTTGTTACAACATTGGAGGAAAAACACAGCGTTACAAAATCTCTACTCTTTGCTTTAGCACGTGGAAACAAAGAGTAATGGGCGAAAACAAATTTCAACCATCCAATGCAATCAC
>OVBE01015164.1:0-11639 GCA_900406425.1 Iberis pinnata | reverse complement strand
TGTTCGCTTCTACCAAACTTTCCTCTTTTTATCAAACTTTCAAATCTGATGTCTAAGATTTATATTACTTTGTTACACTTGTGTTATTATAGTTTCATAGTTTCATGTATTATGTGAGAAAAATATAAGTACGTATGTGGTAATGTAATTTGCACCAAAAGCAAGTGCTCTACTAGTTGTTAGTTATACTTGTCTTTTTCCATGCAATTATGGTTTAAATTTGACCTAGTTAAGTGCAATTTTTCAATCTCTGTATATTTTCTTATGTTGAAAAACTTTCCAACTTTCGCAATCCAAACAAACATGGTAATTTTACGAATTAGAACTGGACATTCGAGTATTCGGTTTGGTTTCATGTCAGAATCATTCGGTTCTGGTTCTTCATACCCTAACCTTTTAATATCCAATCGATCCTTCCGGTTCAGCTCTCATTGGTTCCGAGTCGGTTCGATTCTATGTTAGAAGAACCGGAAATTACCCAAAAAATTTGTTCTTAATTAGTTCCTAACCGGTTTCATGTATTTCAGACCGAAAATTACATGAAATTAGTTTAAAATATTATTAAAAAATTAAAAACAACACAACTAGTGGTAGAAAACGAAATATGCAATATCTTAATAAATCACAAATGAAAGGTAACTCTACACTAAAATTAAAACAAAAAAGTAAGTCTACAGTAAAATTCCTAAACCAAAATTATAAGGGTATTAATATGGTCGATTCTACTTTTCGGTTTTTGGTTCGGTTCCGGTTCCTATCCGATATCCATGGTTCTTCATTTCGTAAACCATCGGGTAATTTGGGTGGAACCAAAACCAATCTAGAACTGTTTTTTTATTTTTTAGTTCCAATTCTTCGGTTCCGATTTTTTTACCCAGTCCTACTACGAATATAGACATTTTTTACTTTTCTAGTTTAGCTATTGTGATTCGTAGTTTCATAATTCACCTTATTTGATTATGTTTTCTCATTATTTTGCAAGTTAATCAAGTCATGAACTGGTATCATATAAGTTATATAGTAATGTTGACTCGGTAGTCGCTCGTTATGATCGGTTGTGAAACTTTAAAAATCGTAATTTAAAATGAGAAAATGGATCGATTTAAACTAAAATTTTTTAAAAATGGACCGCAAACTCATAATTGGTTTTTTTGGCTTTATAACCGATCTTGCATCCATAAGTTGAGTTTCTTCTTACACCTCACGACTCTCCAACAATTTACAACATCTTTAACATTTGGATTCATTCACTTTCCACATATGCATCAACATCGTAAAATTTTGATTGTGAATTTTATTAGTTTGATAGTGTAGAATTGGTTATCAAACAAAGGTTGCTTTTCATTAGCCTGCATGAATTGCGACAACACATGAACCGTATAGCTTAGCTCAGGTTGAGTATGTGTGAGGTAGATAAGGCGACCAATGAGCCGTCAGTATTTTTTTGCGTCGTCGAGAAGATGACTATCACTCAAGGAAAGTTAATGGTTTTGTTCCAAAGGAGTAGAAGCCGGCTTACTTCCAAGATTACCTGTTTCGGCAATAATGTCTAAGGCATATTTCCGTTGTGTGAGAAATATACCTCCGGGACCCCAACTTACTTCTATACCTAAGAAGTACTTCAATTTACCCAAATCCTTCGTTGAAAAACACTTGCTAAAATAAGCTTGAAATCGACAAATGAGATATGTATCATTGCCGCAAATGAGGTCATCAATATATACAAAGACTCTAATATCTTTACCCTCTTTGATGTAAGAGAAAAGAGAGTAATTATCATATGCCTGAACAAAACCATACTTGAATAAAGAATTGGACAACTTTCAAAACCAACACATGGGAGCCTACTTAAGACCATAAAGAGATTTCTTAAGATGACACACTTTACCCGGGTGAGATTGGCAAAAACCAGGTAGGTGGTAGTTTCATGTAAATTTCTTCATTCAAGTCACCATGAATAAAGGCATTATGGACATGCTCTGAAAGACATCCCACTTCTTAGCCGTTGTTATTTGTAATATAGTACGAACCGTTGTCATCTTTAAAACAGGTGCAAATGTTTCATTATAATTTTTTCTAGCAACTTTTTGTTCCCTTGAATGACAATACAAGCTTTGCTTCTTTCGACCGAACCGTCCGTGTTATATTTCATCTTAAAGACCCATTGACTACCAATGGCTTCAACATGCGAAGGCAGCGAAATGAGATCCCAAGTGTCATTCAGCTCAAGTGATGCGATCTCTTTTGCCATTGCCTCTCACCAAACGTCAGATTGAGCTGCCTCCTTGTAATGTTTTGGCTCGGTAGCAGCGGTGACTGCTGCTAAGAAGACATGATGACTAGGCGAGAAGTTAGCATCAAAGACATAATTAGTGAGAGGATAGATAGAGTTACCCGAAACCGTATTGGAAGACTCTGATGAAGAAGAAGATGGAACATGATGAGATGCTTCACAAGTGGTATTATAAGTAACATAGTCTTGGAGACGAGCTGGAGGAGCTCGTACCCGATGTCCATGACCTAACGATTCTAAGGTCGGTGATGAAGAGAGCGCAAGGTCTTAAGCAGGAGCCCTGGCTGGAACCGGAGAATGAGAAGAACTACTCCCCCTCTCGTAAAAAGTAGGTTAAATCACATGATCATCACTCGATGAATCTGGCAGAGACGAGATAAGAAGGGGTGAAGCATCATGCAAAAAATCATAGGGAAATACGTGTTCCCGAAAGATATCGCGATAGATGAGAAACTATTTGGTACACAAGTCGACCACACGACATCCCTATTGTTCGTTTGGATAGCCAATAAACATGCAATGTCTTGTTTTATAAGCAAAATTATCATTGCTTCAGGAGTGTGGCGAACAAAACATATCGAGCCAAAAACTCAGAGATATTTGTACAAAGGTTTAGAGCCATACAAAACTTCAAAGGGAATCTTTCCCTTAAGAATTTGAGATGGTGTTCGATTAATAAGATAGGTTGCGGTCAAAACTGCTTCTCCCCAAAACTAAGTAGGTAAGTTGGCTTGAAAAAATAGTGCCCTAGCAACATTGAGAAGATGGTGATGCTTGAGTTCAACTCGACCAGGAGTGGCAACGCAAGAGGTTTGGTGAAGGATTCCTTCCTCACGAAAATAAGTTGCTAGACACATAAATTCAGAACCATTTTCGCTTTAAATTGTTTGCAACTTTTGACCAAACTAGCGATTAGTGTATGTAAAGAAATTCTCCAGATTTTGTTGAACTTGAGATTTTTTAAGAAGAAGAAACGCCCAAACTGCTCTAGAAAATCCATCAACTATTGTTAAAAAATAATAAGCTCCACATAAAGCAGGTAAGCGATATGGTCTTCAAACATTGCAATGATTTAACTTAAAACATTCCTTAGTTTTATTAATACTATCAAGAAACATATCACGAGTTTTTTTTTCTTTAATGAAAATATCACATGAAAACAAAGTAGAAGAAGAAGAAACCATATGTAAAGTTGAGAAAATCTTAAAATTAGGATGTCCCAAACGTTGATGCCTCAGGTCTTGATATGAAGAAGCCGCTGCACTATGTACTTTAGCCGAAACCATACTTGTGAAGTAATATATCCCATCACGTTCTTCACCTGTTTCAATTAGAATATTTTAAAAAATTGTCCTGTAAAACACAAAGAGTATTAGTAAAAGTCGCAAAGCAATTCATTTGCTTCAATATCTTGGAGACGGATAATAAGGTGCAGTTCAAAGACGGGACGGATAACACATTAGAAAGAGACACAAATCAGAAAGAAATAAAACACACATGCAAGTTGCATAAGTCTTACTACCATCTGGAAACCCGACAACACATGAAGTGATAAGAATAATGTTGGTCAAAAGAGATTTGTTCCAGGTCATATGATGTGAGGCGCCTGTGTCGAGGATAACATCATGATGCGTAAGCTTACCAGCCAATCTATCAGTGGTGTGACTCTTTTGTTGAAGGATTTGGGTAAGTGTTTTCCATTGATCCGGTGTGAGCGTTAGAAGAGTTGGAGCTTGTTGCAGTAGCGACCATCACTTATCCTCGGCCACAGTTTGTTCGTCGTCCATGACCTCAGCCCGAAGACTTGTTACGTTCGAGCCACCAATCATGGTAGCCTACAAGATGCCAATATCCCTCTTATCATGTCCACTACAATAACAATGAGAGCACAAGACGGATCGATCTCTCGGTTTTTTTATACTATCGGTCTTGATAGTTAAGACAACACCTTTGGTTGTAGGAATGACGGGCTGAGTAAGGCCTCGTGTAGTAAACTAATAGCTTCTTTCTGCTCTTCGTGTTGTCTAGAGATTTCAAGCCTTTTTTCTTCGCGGATAACTCGTGAGTAAACATCTTCTAAGGTAGGCATGTGATCCATACCGATAAGTGTAGTACACAAGCTGCAAAACCTAGAATCATTTAGGCCCATGATGAATTGATGTACTCGTTCTTCATCACAATCTTGTTGAATTTCTGATGCGGCTCCACACGAACACGATGGTAGAGGACGATACACGTCGAGTTCTTCCCAAAGTGGACACAAATTGTGATAATACTCTAAGACTGTTTGTTCGTCTTGATGACAAGTCGCAAGCTGCGACTTCAACTGATGATTTTGAACCTTGTTTCCCATAGAGAAACGTTGTTTTAAATCAGTCCACAATTGGTGAGCTTCAACTATAAATGAAACTGTAGAGCGTACTTTAGGTTCTATTGTCGTTCTTAGCCAACCAATAAGCATTGAATTTATTTTCATCTAGTTTTCATAATTTGGATGATCACTTACTGGTTTCTTGATTACTCCAATAACAAAACCAACTTTTCTTTAGGCTCTAAGTGTGTTCAACATTCTTGTTGACCATTCATTATAATTATCTTCGTTCAATTGAAAAGAGATAATCATAGCACCAGGATTATTTGATGCATACAATGTGTATGGAGAGATGGCTTCGGTGTCTGTTTCAGCAATCCTAGCCCTTGGTTGAGAGGTCTCAGATTCTCCAGATCTTTCACTTATTGTATATTATTTGTAGATGAACACGTCTTTCAACAATAGAAGAAGATCGCGTTTTAATAGAAGAGCACGTCTTCTTTAAATTATTATTGAAGATCACGTCTTCAATGCACAAAGTCGATCACGTCAACTTTGAGTTTTAGGTTGTGTTCTTCTTACGGCGAAGAAAGTAATATTTTGAGAAGTATGTTCTTCTTTGCGCGAAGAAAGTAATATCTTGAGAAGGAAGAAACTGTTCCTCTTTAAGAGATTTGGCGATAAAATAACTTTTAAGTTTTTAGGAATTTAAGGTTTATGCTCTAATACCATATAGAATTGGTTATTAAACAAAGCTTATTTTTCATTAATCTCTTGAAAAGTATTTATACACAAAATCTTAGATTAAAAAATAAAGATAAAACCAAATAATAAAAGGAGTCTATCCTAAAATATATTTCTTATACATAGATATTTGCGACAAAATATTCAACCTCTATGAACCTTGCTGGTTTATGAATTGATTTGATATGATGACTGTTATGAAACCTACTCAACCAAGCTATACTTTGCATGCACAATTTACCTTGATACGAATCATAAATTGCAAACCAACACACGAACATAACAAGAATCCAAAAAAGAACACACAGAAATTGATATCCCAGTTCAGGTGCAATTATCAACCCTACGTCTGGGCCGAGAATCGATCTTGGAATCCACTATACGAATCAATTGATACACACCAGAGCTACAATCAATGTCTCACCGGAAATTACAAGAAACAAATTTTATCCATCCCCTGTTTCCCAACTCTCTCTCACTTAGAACAAACGCTCACCAAGAGAGAACCTGAGATTTGAAATACCCATTCACACCTCTCGCATCAATCACTCAAGCTTCAGCTTCACCAGAGATTTATAACCAACATCATCTTCATCAACTTCGAAGCAACAACCATAATGGCCAAAACATAATCAGTTTTAACTGATTAACCACTTGAGTTGAAACGACATCGTAAAGTTTGAACCTTAACCAAACACATAACCGGACTTAATGTGACATTCAAATCAAACCTGAATATGAACCTTCAAGAATTGATTTAAACCATACTAAACCAAATTTAATTAACCAATACATCAACAAACTCCACCTTGGTTGATTAAGCTCCAAAATACTAGCTTGCTTCACATGGATTCCTTGATATCTCGGCACACTCACTAAATGAGTTAACTTCTCACTACACCAAGCTACCCCAACAATTGGTTGAACTTACTTACTGGTAGTACTTTTGTGAACACATCAGCTAAATTCTCAGAAGTATGCACTTTGTTCACTGAAATTTATGCATCTCCAATCAGCTCTCGGACAAATGACATCTTGGTAACAAAATTATTTGTACGATCATGGAACACATTATTCTTTGACAATGTTATGGCACTTTGTGAATCACACAAAATTGGAACTCACTTTTGGATGTAGCCGAAGTCTTCACTCAGCCCTTTGAGCCACAAAGATTCTTTTGCAGCTTCAGTAAGAGCAATATACTTTGATTATGTGGTTGACAAAGCCACAACTCTTTGGAGACTTGACTTCCAGCTTATAGTGCATCCTCCCATCATAAATGTATATGCTGACAAAGATCTTCTCTTGTCCAAGTCTGCAACATAGTCTACATCACATAAACCACTCAGCTTGAACTCTGCATTTCTTCTGAAAATAAGACTTGAATCAACCGTGTTTCTTATGTATCTCATTATCCACTTCACAGCTTCCCAATGTAGCTTTCCTGGATTGCTCATATACCTGCTTACTAATCCAACTAGATAAGCTAAATCTGGTCTTGAGCCAATCATATTATACATGAGACTACCAACTGCATTACAATAAGGAACTGACTTCATGTACTCTGCATTATGCTCAGTCTGCTTCTCATATGAAGCCTTAAGCTTAAAATGAACTCTCATTGGAGTTTGAACACCTTTTGACTAATGCATTCTGAAAGTTTCTAGTACCTTTTCCATGTACCTTTGTTGTGACAGCTTTAACCAGCCTTGATCTCTGTTGCGTATAATGTCAATTCCTAAAATCCTCTTGGCTTGACCAAGATTCTTTATATCAAATTGTGAGTTCAATTGCTTTTTCAGATCAATGATTAACTATATATCCTTGCTAGCTACTAGCATATCATCTACATATAGTAGAATATATACATATATATATATGTATGTTTTTAACATATACACATTGATCATTATCACTTCTGGAGAAACCTGATGTTATCATGAACTGATAGAACTTTAAGTTCCATTGCCTTGGGCTTTGTTTTAACCCATAAAGACACTTGTGTAGCAGGCATACATGTTCCTCTTTTCCTTTTTCTACATATCCTTCAGGTTGTGCCATGAATATCTCTTCTTCAAGATTACCATGTAGAAAAGCTGTCTTGACATCAAGTTTCTCTAACTCCATATTCTCATTCATCACGATTGACATTAGGAACCTAATTGACACATGCTTAACCACGTGTGAGAAGATCTCATTATAATCCAAGCCTTCCTTTTGAGCAAAACCTTTTGCCACTAATCTGGCCTTAAACCTTGGTTGCTCTTAACAAGGTATCCCATCTTTTCTTTTAAAGATCCATTTGCATCCTATGATTCTTCTCTTATCTGGTTTCTTGACTAGTTTCCATGTCTTGTTCTTATGGAGTGATTCCATTTCTTCATCTGCAGCCTGTTTCCAATGTGACATGAACTGGTCTTTCATTGCAGACTGATAGTCACGGGGTTCCTTTAAACCTTCATCTTATGTTGCCATCAAGGCTACATGGACATAGTCTTCCAACCTTTTTGGTGGATTTATTTTTCTTATGTCCCTATTTCTGGCTAGCTGATAGTCCTGTAATGTTGGATCTTGGTATTCAGGTTCAGTGTACAGATCTTGTCCCACAACTTCTTGTTCACATATTTGAAACTGGTCTTCAGTATCATTTTGATCACCCTCGTATTCAGCTCCACCTTGATGAATATTCCTTTCTTTTTTATCCTTTAAAATGATATCCAGAAACTGAGTATTTTTTTCTCCTGACTCTTTTGTCTTATCAATTTGGTCCTTATAGACTTCTTGTTCCTTGAAGATGACATTTCTTGTCAATACACTTCGTTTGTCATCAAGAGACCACACTTTATAAGCTTCTGTACCTGAAGGGTACCCTAAGAAGATATCGTTCTTACTCTTGGTTGCAACTTCCCATCATCACTGTGATAATAACATATGCAACCAAACCTTCGTAAATGACTATAACTTGGGGTTCTTTTGAGCCACACTTCTTCTGGGACTTTTCCTCCAATAGCATTAGAAGGAGTGAGATTTATCACATATACAGTTGTATTAACAGCCTCAGCCCAGAACATCTTAGGCAGTCCAGAGTCACTCAAAATGCTTTTCATTCTCTCAAGGATAGTTCTATTCATCCTCTCAACCACACCATTTTGTTGTGGTATGTATGGTATAGTCTTGTGCCTTGCAATACCATGATTTATGTAGAAATCATCAAATTCCTTATTGCAGAATTCCAAACCATTGTATGTCCTTAGCTTCTTTACTTTAAGGCCACTTTTATTTTCCACCAGATGCAACCATTCTTTGAACTTATCAAGGGCTTGATCCTTAGTTCTTAGAAAATACACCAACACCTTCCTAGAACAATAATCAATCAAGCTAAGGAAGTAATGACACTTGCCTATGGATTCAAGGATGTTAGGAGATCCACACATATCTGCATGAATGTAATTCAGGCAGT
The DNA here is from genome assembly GCA_900406425.1 of Iberis pinnata. Lineage (NCBI taxonomy): Eukaryota > Viridiplantae > Streptophyta > Magnoliopsida > Brassicales > Brassicaceae > Iberis > Iberis pinnata. The sequence goes on along the minus strand of OVBE01015164.1, from coordinate 2,831 downwards.
TTTCACTTGTGTGTTTCCCTGTCTCAAACCCAACCTTGTGAGTTTTACCAAGAATACAGCTTTCACAAAAGCTCAGGTTTGATGATTTTGCATCTTGAATATATCATTTCTTTGACAGCTGATCTAAGCTCCTCTGGCCTAAATGACGAAGCCTGTAATGCCATAGGTCAGAGCTATCTTTTGTACTTGATGTGTTTGATTCTCCAGTTATGCCATTTCCTTGCAGAAAATATAACTTGCCATTTATTTTTGTAGTGAGAATGATCTCGCATCCTTTACACACCTTCATTTAGCCATCTTTTGAAGAGAAAGAGCACCCTTGGCTTTCAAATGTGCCAAGAGACAGAAGGTTTCTAAAGAATTTAGGAACATATCTTACACCTTTTATAGCAACTGTGTCCCCAAAGTGAGTTTTAACATTTATTGTGCCAATACCCTCAATTGATGATACAATTTCATTCGGTATCTTAACAGAACCAGCATCACACTTTTCAAGATCCACAAACCAGTCTCTTCTAGGTGTCATGTGGTATGTACATGCAGTATCAAGGATCCATTCCTCCTTGAAGTTAACTCCGTCAACTGAGTTTGCCTATTCCACTGCTAGTGACTCAATGAAGTCCTCTGATAGCACAACAGAAGATTCTCCACCATTTTTCTTTTCAATCCCCTTTGATTTTGATCTCTTTGGACAATCCCTCTTAAAGTGACCTTCTTCTTCACATAACCATCAAATAACATTTCTTTTCTTGCCTTTTGTCTTTGACTTACTCCTGCTTTTAGTTTTCCCTTTTTTCAGTGTCTTTTGTAGCAATCTACCTCTCTCATATGCAACTGTATATAGACTTTCTACTTGATTCTTGCCAGACTTAGTGTTTGTACTCAACTCCAATTGCTTTGAGTGAATAGCATTGATTAATTCATCAAATGTTAAAGTAGTCTTTCCATACTTCAAGGTGTCCCTTAATTGATCAAATTGTTTTGGTAAGGACATCAACATGATTATTTCCATATCCTCATTAGTCACTGACACTTTAACATTTCCTAAGTCTGTTATTATTCGTAGGAACTCATCTATATTTTGCTCTACACTTAGGGAATCATTCATCTTGAAACCATACAATTTCTGCTTAAGGTAGATCCTATTAGGCAGAGATTCTGACATATATCTTTCATCTAACAACCTAAGCATTCCAGCAGCAGTATTTTCTTTAATAATTTTTCTAAGGACTTCATCTGTGACATTCAAGATAATGGTGCTTCTTACCTTCCTTTGCTTTTCTGCAATGGTGGAATCTTCTTCTTATTTCTTCTCACTATTGGATTCTGGTTCATCCTTTGTTGTTGAATCCGACTTGTCCTTCGATTCATTCTGTTGAATTTTCAGTGCTTCCATCAGACCTAATATCTCCAGATGAGCTAACAGCTTCTCCTTCCATATATTATAGTCGATGGTGCCATTGAAATTTTCCATATCAATGCGTGCAGAAGAAATTGTTGGATCTTCGATTAAGTAGTTGAGCTAGCCTTTAGCTCTGATGCCACTTGTTATGAAACCTACTCAACCAAGCTATACTTCGCCTACATAATTCACCTTGATACGAATCACAAATTGCAAACCAACACACGAACAAAACAAGAACACAAGAACAAGAACCCGAAAAACAACACACAAAAATTGATATCCCAGTTCAGGTGCAGTTAGCAACCCTACGTATGGGCCGAGAATCGATCTCGGAATCCACTATACAGATCAATTGATACACACCGAAGCTACAATCAATCTCTCACTGAAATTTACAAAAAACAGATTCTCTCTATCCCCTGTTTCCCAACTCTCTCTCACTCAGAACAAACACTCACCAAGAGAGAACCTGAGATTCGAAATACCCACTCACACCTCTCGCATCAATCACTCAAGCTTCAGCTTCACCAGAGCTTTATAACCAACATCGTCTTCATCAGCTTCGAAGCAACAACCATAACGGCCAAAACAGAATCAATTTTAACTGATTAACCACTTGAGCTGAAACGACATCGTAGAGTTTGAACCTTAATCAAACACATAACCGGACTTAATGTGACATTCAAATCAAACCCGAATCTGAACCTTCAAGAATTGATTTAAACCACACTAAACCGAGTTTAATTAACCAATACATCAACAATGACCAAAGGAAAATGCAGTAATTTGATTTTTAATACTATATAATAGGAAAATTCTATACTTTTTATCAAATTAAGAATTTGTATGTAAATTATTTTTTAATGAAGTTTGAATTATTGAGCTCAACGAATAACCAAAAAAAAAAGAAACTCTCGATTATAAGGATAGTTTACTAGGAATTGTTCTTTGTATTTTTGAAATTAAACCCAAGAAAATCTATTATTGCAACCGTATGTAAAGAAAGAAATATAAAAATTACAACCGCAAGTCAAAGGTTATATATAAAATNTTTCTTCTTCTTCTAATCAGTCTATATATATTTTTTAATAATTTTTCTTTATAAAGTTCACAACAAAACAACCTTTACTACTAGCATTAGGCCACCCTAATGCTACCACAAATGATTATGATGATATTTTAAAAATTAACTATTTTTGAAATTTTGACGAATGCAGTTTAACAATAAAAAAAAAACTATAAAAACGATAAGAGATGTGTAAAGATAAAACAAAATTGAGATGAAACAGTTGGTTTACTTTATTCGAAAGAGTTCACACTAATAAATTATGCAAGTAGGGATAAAAAAAATAGTTGAAAATACTTTGGGAAAAAAAACAACAGAAAACAAAAGCACAAAAAAGAGAGTTCCAAATATAAGAAAAAA